>QMIH01000020.1:226925-404278 GCA_003987875.1 Clarias batrachus | reverse complement strand
GGGATTCTAGAGAGAAATGTGCTGGCCAGTGTCAGAAAGCTGGGTCTCAGTCGCAGGTCATGGGTCTTGCAACAGGACAAGGACCCAAAACACACAGCTAAAAACACCCAAGAATGGCTAAGAGGAAAACATTGGACTATTCTAAAGTGGCCTTCTATGAGCCCTGACCTCAATCCTATTGAGCATCTTTGGAAGGAGCTGAAACATGCTGTCTGGAAAAGGCACCCTTCAAACCGGAAACAACTGGAGCAGCTTGCTCATGAGGAGTGAGGAGGCCAAAATACCTGCAGAGAGGTGCAGAAGTCTCATTGACAGTTACAGGAATCGTTTGATTGCAGTGATTGCCTCAAAAGGTTGTGCAACAAACTATTAAATTAGGGGTACCATCATTTTTGTCCAGGCCTGTTCCATGAGTTCATTTTTAAAAATAATTCTGTTGAAGCATGGTTGAAAAGCAATGTCTGCCTTTCATTGGTTAACATTCATAGAATTCTTATTTATTATTACTTTTGTCAGATTAAAGTTATTTCTGTGACCATTGTGAGTTTTTCTTTCATTGACCGAAGGGTACCAACAATTTTGTCCACGTGTGTATCTTTTCTTGTGTTGCCTTAGAAGGGCATTTAAACGAGTTGAAACTGCTGTCAATTTCACCTGATCGTCCTCTGCATCTTAATGATTCACAAATTTCAGACATTTTAAAACTTGCACAACAGTTTCTCATGAGAGATAAGTGGGAAATATTAGAAAAGAAAAGGGGAAAGAACATTAAGTGCTGCAGATGAAATGAGTGCTCTCTCTCTCTCATATACAGTACAGACCAAAAGTTTGGACACACCTTCTCATTCAAAGAGTTTTCTTTATTGTGTTCTTTCTTGTGTTCTTTAGCCCAAACGCGCCTCTTCTGCTTGTTGTCTGTCCTTAGCAGTGGTTTCCTAGCAGATCTTCTACATGAAGGCCTGATTCACACAGTCTCCTCTTAACAGTTGTTCTAGAGATGTGTCTGCTGCTAGAACTCTGTGTAGCATTGACCTGCTCTCTGATCTGAGCTGCTGTTAACCGCCGATTTCTGAGGCTGGTGACTCGGATGAACTTATCCTCCACAGCAGAGGTGACTCTTTTCTTGGGGCGGTCCGCATGTGAGCCAGTTTCTTTGTAGCGCTTGATGGTTTTGTGTCTGCACTTGGGGACACTTTCAACTTTTCACACTTCAAGTCAATCACACTTCTGTGAAATCAAACTGCCCACTTAGGAAGCAACACTGATTGACAATTAGTTTCACATGCTGTTGTGCAAATGGAATAGACAACAGGTGTAAATTATAGGCAATTAGCAAGACACCCCCAATAAAGGAGTGGTTCTGCAGGTGGTAACCACAGACCACTTCTCAGTTCCTATGCTTTTTGGCTGATGGTTTGGTCACTTCTGAATGCTGGCAATGCTTTCACTCTAGTAGTAGCATGAGATAGAGTCTACAACTCACACAAGTGGCTCAGGATTGCCGTGTCTGTCAGCGTAGTGTCCAGAGCATAGAGGATGCCATTGGAGGGCAACAACACAGCAGCAGGACCTTAACCTCTGGTAGGTTTTTAACTTTTGTACTGTTTTTGAAACACGATTGGTTCTTACTGTATACCTAGTTTTTGCTGTTTGGTAGTGTTGATTGCAGTGTGATTTGTTTTCAGGTAATTAATCAAGAGTAGTTTCAGGCTTCCTTAAGGTGTGAATTTTGATGACCCTAAAGTTTCTGGTAGCATATTGGGGGGGTTAACTGGAGGTAGACTTTGTGGGGAGGGAGTTTCAGGAGTGGTTTGTTTTTGTTCAATATGTAATCTTTTGTTGACTCTTTAATTTAGTGGGTGTTTTTTGTTGTGAATTTCATATAATATGTAGTTTAAGTTTTGATTGTGATTATATGTATATTTTTATTTATCCCTAGACTTGTTTTATTATATTGACTGTTGTATCCGTATAATTAAATAAATAATTTGCATTGATTATACGTTTTGGTTTGACTCCTCTTTTATGTTGTGACCCTAAACGAGCAGGTTGTAACAGAATTGTGGGCAGGACTTGGCTACGTATATTGAAGGTGTCTCTGCTTGGTAAATAATCATATGCTGCAACAAAGTTGGTCATGAATCTAGATGGTAACAGCACATAAAATTGAAATAGAAAAGAAAAGAACAAAAGAAACAAACTCTTATTTAGTAAGGAATTGCTAATTGTTTTTTTAAGACAAATACCTCATTCTGTCTAGGAGTTAAGGATATGTCTTCAACCTATCTCTGTCAGTTCTCACAGACCAAGATGCTTTTACTCATACAGCAGAGGCAGATCTCCCAGAAACCGCATCTACCCTCCAGTACTGTGTCATTGCCCTGCACTAGTGGTAGGTGTGCACTGGAACTGCCAATCCACTGTAAAGAAAGCTGATTTTATCTCCGCTCTGGCTACCCGTTACTCTTTTGACTTTCTGGCACTAACTGAGACTTGAATATCTCCTCAGAACTCCGCTACACCGGCTGCCCTATCTTTTGCCTATATATTATCTCACTCTCTATGAGAAACCGGCAAAGGTGGTGGTATGAGTCTGCGGTTGTCTAAGAGATTGTCCTTTTTGCCAATTCCCCTGTCTCATCTCAGTTTTTCATCATTTGAATTTCATGCAGTTAAGGTAACCTCTCCAATTAACCTCCACATCTTGGTTATCTACCGTCCACCTGGCTCTCTAAGAAACTTTCTGGATGAAATGGGCATGCTTCTTAGGGCGTTTTCACACTGCGGTCCTGGATCCGTTTCCGAGTACACTTGGCCCCGGGACCAGTTGATTTTTGTCTGTGAGAAWGGAATCGTTCCGAACCGTTCCGYGCTCAGGATCGGATCCCTGGACCGATTGCAGAGGTGGTTTTGGGAACGGAAGGCGGGGCATGCGGCTCAAGAGCGGAAGTTCACAGCGACGTGACGTAATCACTATTCGACCTTGTCGTTCTTTGCAAACAAGTATGGCTGCTAAGGGTTCCTTCTGGAGTGCTGAAGAAGTAAAATGTCTACTCGAAATTTGGAAAGTTGTTTGACAAAGCTGTTGTTGTCTCAAACTTTGTAAAAACAACAACAATAACAGCGTTGAATCCATGTCGCACAGTATGACGAAAGCGGGTGCTGCTTCTTCTCTGTCCGTTTTGGCGGAAGACGAACCAACTACCTCTCTACCGCCACCTACTGTTTCCGGTTGGGTAAATACGCAAGTGTCCCCGGGATCACAATCGCTATTACAGTGTGAACGCAGTCCTGCGGGGGGATTGGGGAGGGGGAGAAACCGTGCTCGGGTACAGAACGGAACGGAACGTTACAGTGTGAAAACGCCCTTAGTCTTTTTCCTTCTGCTAACACTCCTCTCACTGTTCTAGGAGATTTCAACTGCTCCTCTGACGATCTCCAATCCTCTTTCCGTCTCCCTCTCCTTAACGTCTTCTCTTTAACTCTTAACAGTTGTCCTCCCACACACAAGGCAGGGAATTCTCTTAACCTCGCTTTTTGCTGCCCTTCCCTAGTCACAGATATCACTACTATTCCYCTTCATAAATCTGATCATTACCTGGTATTCTTCACCATAACTCTTCCTATTCTGTGTAAAGATAACCACCAAAATTTATTTTACTCACTGAAACCTTCACTCTGTCTTCACTTTCTGTGTCTTCATGCACCCTGTCATCCCTCCCAGACCCAGACTACTTCTCCTCTCTACCACTAGACTGCGACTGAAACTTTCCTCTCCCCTCTCTCCTCATCCATAGATCTCCTATGCCCGCTGTCATCTAAACCAAGGAAGATTTCTTGTCCTGCTACTTGGCTATCTGATATTGTGCAACAACAGGAGAGAATTAAGAACTGCAGCGAGAAGATGGAAGAAATCACAGCTTGATGCAGATCTTGTTTCTTACCAGACTCTCATGTGATGTGATTTCTGCCAAAACTGCCTTTTACAGAGAAAAGCTGGAAGCCTCTGCAAATGATCCTGGCAAACTCCACATCTTCTCCTCACTACTCAACCCACCAACTCCTCCTGCCCCATACTCTCTGACTGCTGATGATTTTGCCACATTCTATGATGGGAAAATTGCAGCAATCCGCCATTCCTTTGCTCCCAACCAAACTCCTACAGCAGAACTTCAGGACCTTTCCTTCCCTCCCTTAGCAGAGTTGTCCAACCTGTCATCTGATGAGATTCAGCAGATCATCTCGTCATCTAAACCCACCACCTGTTCATTAGACCCAATCCTTTCCACAATGCTCCAGGCCATCTCACAATACCTCCTTCCCTTCACCACAACCATTCCATATAATCCGGTTATGTTCCTGCTGCTTTTAAGAAGCCAAGGGTTATTCCCATCCTCAAGAAACCCTACCTGGACCCATCAGGACTATCTGGACTATTGCCCGTGTTGGAAACTTTTCTTCCTTTGTTGAATCAGAGACCAGGAGACATTGGGATATCTTTCCAGCAGAAGTTACTCTTTATTGAGAACTTGCCGCGCGTCGCTGTAGTCATCCAAGTCTAAATATTATGACTCCGTTCTGGAGAGTTTATACTTTACAAGGGGGAAGGATACAAAGAGGTGGAGACTCTAAACAAATCTAAACAAAGCATGGTGTAGTACAGGAATCAGCCTGGTACCGGAAGTTCCCCAACCCTGATCTCATCAGCATTACACTGTCTTTCAAATGCATAGGTACTAATCTGATCAGCCTGACAGTATCGCCCAGACCTTCACATTATCATAGAGACAAAGGCACAGCCTGGCCTTGAGATTAGCATTCACATTTACCTTGCGACCCTACCCAGTGGTCAGGAAGTACATAAAGGTTCATGTCTCAGACACTTGGGTTACCAGACTTGATGTCCTTAGAATGTCATAATTTTTACCTCAAAATGTAAAACCCAATGTGCATAACTTTTCAGTTTATATACTCTTCTGTTGGAACCTAGATTTAACATTTTATAAATTTGTAATCCTACACCCGGTATCGCTTCTCTTTTATTTCCAAAATTCTTGAAAGGACTGTATATAACAATGTCTCTTTATCTCACAGAACAACCTTAAAAATCCCAACCAATCTGGATTCAAAGTGGCACATTCCACAGAGACTGCCCTTCTGTCAGTCACTGAGAAGCTCCCTGCTGCTAGATCTGCTAAACTGTCATCTGTCCTCATTCTCCGGGACCTGTCGGCTGCATTTTAAACAGTGAACCACAAGATTCTATTATCTATTCTTACAAGCCTTGGAATCTGTGGAACAGCATGGAAATGGTTTGCTTCTTACCTAGAAGATGGGTCGTATGAGAAGGAGAGGATCCATATCTGCCCCATGCAGACTCCCTACTGGTGTTCTGCAAAAAGCTGGAAGCCTCTGCAAATGATCCTGGCAAACTCAACAAGCCTTGGAATCAGTACTTAGTAGTCCTCTTCTGTTCTCCCTCTATACCCGGTCTCTTGGTAAGGTCTTATCATCGCATGGATTTTCATACCATTGTTATGCAGATGACACCCAACTTATTCTCTCCTTTCCTCCCTCTGGAATTGAAGACTGTGCTGAAAGATGAGGAGGAGCCTGCCACCGTTTTCATATGAAATTTAAATGAGACGTGGGAGATCACCAATTTGTGTAAAGTTTATGGAGAAAATGGCCTAGCGATGCCCATGCTTACAATATTTGTTAATTTAAAAATGTAATTTAAATGAGGTTTGGGCCCTGGGATGTTGAGCCTATTTCCTACGTAGGCTAATCAGAGCTCTACCGCCCACTCGGTTCATCCTCATAGTTGAATTTCGGCGTGTTTAAACCCATGGCTCACACTTTCACTTTACAAAAGAAATGCAACAAAAACAAATATATAGGCTACTTGCTAGATAAACATTGGCTTTTCCAACACGACAGCGCACTCCGATGTGAGACTATTTATTCAAGTCTAAGTTCAAGTTTAATGAATGTTTCATGGTGTTCCAGATGGCCAGTTCTCCACTGTCCAAGACTTTCAAGACAATCTATCAGGTTTGTTTATTCTCCAGAGAAAGCATAATACAACTGTCCATACAGTAATTAAAAAGAAAAGTATCAAAATCAAAAAGTATCAAATCTAACTGTGAAGTCTGATTTTTAAAATATTTTTTTAATGCTTTGCTGGGAAGAAAAAATTTAGGCAGAGACGTTTGCTCTCTGTCTTGTTAATTAATAATAAAAAAAAAACCTAAAGTATTTGCCAACAGCACACCCAGTTTGATAAATTCACATCTACCTGTATCGTGAATGAAAGGTGAGGAGATTCCGTAAATTACAAACTGCATCTAATGTTGTAAAATATAAATAAAATTTATATTATATAAAATTTAAAATAACTATTACTAATACTATATTATTAATTTATTGTATATTTAACTACATTCAGCTGCTCACTATTTTCTGTTCAAATTTAAAGATGCCCACGCGTTGTGCAAAAAGACGAAGTACAACAAAGAATACAAAAGTGCATTATTATTAATAGTTAGCTTAAAACAATATTGTTTCCAATGCAGAAGCAAACATGATTTTGTTTTTGTTTTACAATAGGTTTTTCATGATGAATGTGTGTGAATGTATGGGTATTTAGGACGGATTTATTGATAACTGCAGACATACTCCCCCAGATATGCAACAAATAGATATATAGTCTATTCGCTGAATACAACGCGACAGCGCATGATGAACATCCGCAAAAAGCCCCAGTTACTGTAATCCCTCTTATCACCTTTCATTCACGATGGGTGTGAAGTTATCAAACCGATTTCACTGATGGGGAGGGGGGGAATTGGGGGAATTGAGGTGTTTAAAACGAATTAATAAGACCGAGCAGACATCTCTGCCTAAAATGTATTTCGCCTGCAAAACATAAAATAAATAGAAATAAAATGTTTAATGGTAGCAGTTAAATCAGACTTCATAGTTGGATTTGATAATTTGAGTGTAATTCATAAATTTACTGAATATATTCAGATTTTGTAAAATAACRAAACCYSTTTCCTTCCTRGACCTTTTGTCCGCATCACAATGAACTGAAGCTCAGCATATTTTCTTTCTTTGTTTTAATCTGTAATATTTAAGTGAAATATATTTCATGTATATGCCTAAATATTACTTTTTATTTATGGACAGGTATATTATGTTTTATCTGCATTATTGCGTGATGCAATGACTGATGGCCATTCTTAATGGCCACATCTGTATGTTGCCACTTGCCACAGAAAACAAAACTGCAAAAAAAATAATAGTAAATAAAAAAAATACTAAAAGTCAGCAATAAAAACACAACAAATGTGAAGAAGCTTTGAATACCAGCCACTGAGAAACATCTGAAAAGGTAAGTTAATATACATATTCATATAACAGTTAGGCAGTTTATGCTGCATTATGCTCAATGCGCAATGCTGCAATAATGCGGTCAATTTGGCTCCTCCACCATCTGCACTATAGATGATTTAGATTAAGATCCTGAAACTACAGGCTCATCTCAATAAATTGAATATCATCGAAAAGTTGATTTATTTCTGTAATTCAATTCAAAAAGCAAAACTCATTATATAGATTCACTACACACACTGATATATGTCAAATGTTTATTTCTTTTAATTATTTTGATGATTATGCCTTACAGTTAATGAACACCTAAAATTCAGTATCTTAGAAGATTTTAATATTGTGAAAAAGTTCAATATTTAAGACTCATCTTGTCACACGCTAATCAGCTAATTAACTCGGAGACAACTAGCAGTTCAACGTCCATGGTGTATAATCTTACCTTCACGATGACCATTGAACACCAGCGTGTGCTTTCATACAGACACACAGAGGATTGTGTTGCATTTGATAAACATTCTCTATGAAATCTGCAAAGGACGAACCATTACCAGTGTCAAATTCTGTGTACTTGGAAATGTAGTCCCTGGAATTGTCTGTTCCTGAGCTCAATGAACTCACAGCTGCTGTACTGGGGGTACTTACCTTTTATTTTTTACAGTCCTTTTATTATTTTATATTGCAATCAACTACAATTTCAGCAAAGGAAAGCAATATATGGGAAGTAAGTACAACTAAGCAAATGGTTCAAAGACAAATAAAAGAACAACGTCTTGTGAATTTAAATTAACAATGCAAGGTAAAACTGCCTATGAACATTATCATAGTGCAAAAGAACTCTTTTATACCCTGTAAAATACTGTAAATACTGATGAACTAAGCTGCTCTCTACTGCCTTTAAATAGTTTTAACATAATCAGCAAAATACATGTTGTCTTGGCTAACCGCAGACATTAAAGCAATACATCTCAGGTATGAAGAACATTCTTGATAACATCAGCCTTGCTGCCCGCAGCCTCGCAACTGTCAGCTGATTCTTTTCCCACAGATGTTTCATCAATTCCTTTCAGCATTTTCTTTCGCTAGAACTTGTGCATCTTCTTACAACGCCTTCGTTCTTGTCGAGCTGCTACTCGCCCAACTTTGATGTCTATAACAGTTTCAGCTTCACAAATAACATCTCCTATAGTGAGGTGGGACATATGCCAACTAAAAACATTAGCATATTCCATAACAGCTGCTATATTGTTTCCCTGTGAGCTTGCTATCACGGCCGAGTCTTAAGGTAGGCCTGAAATCGTCTATGAGCAAAGAGTTATTTTTGACATTCTTGTTGAGCCAGGGCTCAATGAATGCAAGGAGTGAAGCTGGCCTGTATTGGTGCATATCATTTATGTTTGCCATAAATTTGTTTGTTTTATTGAGCAGGGCACATTAGCCAAAATAACAGAGGAAATGTCTTTACCGTTCTCCCATTCGAGTCTGGCTCGCACTCACTTCTTTTTCACCCTTAGAGTTTTCTTCTTTTTGTCTTTCTCTCGATGTCTGTGTGAACTGGGTCTGCCTGATGGCACTTAGTAACCTAGTAAGCATATATGCAGTGACGGAAACTTCAATGTACTTTTTGTAAGTCGGACTGGATAAGAGCATCTGCCAAATGCGTAAATGTATTGGTGCAGTTAGTTAGTTGAGTTTTGTATGTACTTGTACAGTATTTATGTACTATATTGTTTATTTAAAAATAAATAAATAAATAATTTTTAAAAAATTATATATATACATACATTCTTTAATATTATCCTCCAGGTTATGCGGGTGTTTTTTATGGTATCGGTTCCAGCACCATTTTGGCACCAATATTGTTTTTCACAGCACTGTATTGTTCAGAGATACACGGGTACAGACTTCAAAATAGTAAAGAAGGAACAATAACGTTTTTTAAAAAGTCTTTTTAATAAAGGTTTACAAGGTAAAGAAGACAGCTAAATAATTGTACCATACCATTGCCACACATGGTATGTTACAATTAACAAAGTGGTCTCTGCACACACAAGTATCCGAGTCCGCTCCTCCCAAATGTAGAAGAAGGTTGTTTCCTGCACCTTTAAGTCAGTTTTTTTTTTTTAATTCCCTCCCCATTATGACCAAATACCTGTGGTACTTGATTAAAGTTCCCTTGGGACTCTCTGCTTGATCTCAGTGCCAGTGGCGGCCGGTCAATACATAATATTGACGCCGCCCCCTTAAAATTAGGCAGAGAAGAACATGTAATTTAACATAATTATTTATTTTAATAATGAAATAAAGTCATTTGGTCACAATCTTTCACTGTATTTCTTTTGTGTTCGTGTCCGCGGGGTGCCGGACAAACGAGTGTCTATGTAGGCACATAAAGTTTTGAAAAGCATTTGAGGCTGAGCTCTAATTGGATTTCTTCAAATCATCCTTGGAGTGCAGCACTGTGTGCCCTGAACCCTCCCACTTTTGTTCTTTTTGTTCTCAATATTGTTTTAAATATTTGGGCTCATGTGATTGGACCATTCGCAACGAAAAAAAAGAGCAAAATTTCTTTTCAAATAGAGCCACTGGCCTGTGTTTATGCAGCTTTTGTTTGTTTTTGTGCATTTGTGTGTTTTTCATTACTGACAATAAACCACTTTAAACTTTAAACAACTCACTGTTTTAAAGTACATTTATTGCATGATTTATTTCATACTAGCAGTAATGATGCTTAATCACCTGATAAATGGTTATTTATAAGCAATTATAAAAAAATTTCTATTTTGTTTCCACCAGCCGACACTGCTCAGTGCTGCAATAGAGCTTGTAATAGTGCTTCCTATAAAATCACTTCCTGGTTAATGATGTACTGGGACACTTAGCAATTTCTGTTCTAATCAAGACTGTACATGTTAATTTATATATATATAAATATATATAGAAATATATATACTTTTTGGAGAGTTGTGTAAAATTGTGTAGTACATGAGGTTATGACTAAAAGAAGATGACCATGCCATTCTAAACCTATTCACTGCATTATTAAGGAGAGAATAAGGCAGGAGAATATTGCAAGTTAAGGAGGGTTTTGGGGAGAGTGGAATAAAATCCAAGAAAGCCCAAATATTACTTTCAGTTGTGCCTTAAACAAAATGCTGTTAATCATTATGCAGAATTAATAACCTATAACAAAGTAATATAATGTAGGTTGTCTTTTTATGACTATAAATTTCTAATTCCTTTTTTATAAATTCAACGTCTTGCCTTGCAAGTCTATCTATTAGGTAAAAGAAAACCCATCACCTTAAATGATTCACTAAAGCCTCCATATGTAGTTTCTGCATTGCTTATGCATTATAAACATGCCTTCAGACAATGTCTTTTCATACAATGTCAGACCCAATCAGTGGTGTCTTTTTTGTTTCTAATCAGACGTTGGAATTCCAATTGGAGACTGGGATGGACACTGTAATTTCCCTCACCCAGCATATGTATCGTCTCTTAGTTGTAAGGGACTGCCCCTAGAGGGCACTGTGGATATGTATGTTTGTTAGTTTTTGTAGTTCTGTTTGTAGACTCAGTTTCCCAGAAGGCACCTCGTTCAGGTGATGACTGAGCTCCCCTGAACCGAGGTCGCTCATTAGAGTAGTTATAAATAGCTGGTTATTCTGGGAAACGTCTGGGAGTCAGCATTAATTATGTCATTACTTTGGTCGGCATTTGTTTTGTGTTTTAGTTTGGGTTTTGTTGAGTTTGGTCTTATGCTTAGAAGGCTCTATATGGTTTGTGATGTGTTTGTGTTCTAAGCCTCTGTGTGTCTCAGCCTGCGTGTTAGTGAGTCTCAGCTTGCGTGTGTGTGTGTGTGTGTCTCAGTCTGCGTGTGGGTTCTCAGCTTGTGCCTGCTCCAAGCCCGGGTACGCTCTTAGAGTGTGTGTGTACCGCTCATAGGGGCGCGAGTGTGTGTGCGTGTCGCCCATAGGGGCGCGAGTGTGTGTGCGTGTCGCCCATAGGGGCGCGAGTGTGTGTGCGTGTCGCCCATAGGGGCGCGAGTGTGTGTGCGTGTCGCCCATAGTCGGTCGTGCTCTGAGAGCCGATACGTCTTGTGTGATCCCTGTTTGTTTTAAAAGAGCCTGCATGTTTTGTTTGTAAGAGACTGTTTTACGTTTGGGGCGTTTCTGTGTTTGATTTGTTTTCTGTTCATGTCTTGACTTATTTTGAGGATTAATTAAAGACTTTTTTTGATTTAACAACTCTCTGCGCTTATGCCCGCCTTATTTAAGCCCTTGGCGTTAACAACAGCCCGGACTACCCTATAGTTTGTGACATTAGTGATATGTTACCACTTTGATTTTCTTTAAAAATATTCCCTTGATGTCTACATTTGCCCCGAAATTACTGTACTGATATGGTGTTTGCACAGCATCGAAACTGCATCATGTCTGGTTTCATTTCTTCACCTTTTGGCTGCTTCATAATTTAATATTTCAGTATTTTAATAATGCTGTTGTATGTTATTTGTTGTGGAGCACATTGTTATTTACACACATTTACTCCAAACAACAACAAATTCTCTAGTGGTTGAGTGGTCCTAATATTGATTCAAACCAATTTGCAATTGTAAACATTTTAATCTTTACATGAGGGGGATTTGTTCAATGTTATCTGGTTGTCCAAATATTATCATGAAGTCAACATTGTTCCAGTGTCATATCGCCAAAATAATTCTAACATTCAATATCCGCAATGTTGCCAAATTAATGTTGCCACAATATTTTGATAAACAATGATCCACCGTGGTGACCCCGCAACAGGAGCAGCCAAAAGACTAACAATGTTTTAAAAAACAAAAAAATCCTGCTGGGAAAAGGAATGATGATTGAAAAAGACTCACATTGGAACACAAGATCTAATAGCACGTACAAAAAAATACAAAGTGAACATTTGGGTGTCTTTCTAGCACTGGAAAAATATTACAGATGCTACTTTAATTGGTTCTGGTATAAATTTGTTAACTTAACAAACAGTAATATCATACCATGAGTTTTGCCATTCAGGCTATTTTTATAGAGGTAATGTACAAAAGCAGCAGACATGTGGATGCAGACTTTTAATCCAAAATAACAGTTACCACCCCATATATACCTGCATGTGCTTGTTCTTGGAGGGTAGGGTAATGAGATGCTTAAATTAATGGCATTTTGAATAATAAGATGGTAAATTATAAGATACAGTAAATATACAGTCATGTTAAAAAGTTAGCACACCCTGTTTTAATTACAGCTCTGGGAAACAAATTAGAGACCACTGCAAAACAATCAGTTTCTGTTTTTTTTCCTTACAGGTATTGTGTAACCTTGGATTGTGAGCATAATTCATTCCAGAAGCAGGCTTGCTTATCAAAACACTCATAAATCAAAGCAAATCCTATAAGAAACAATGGAAACTCAAATTATTATCTCCACAGCCCCCCCCCCCACAAAAAAAATAAAATAAAACAAACTAACCTGCACTACCTTTAAAAAAAGTAAAACATTTTTTTTAAAAAAAGTGTTTCCATATGTGTGTGCAGGCGCTGCGTATGTGTGTGTGTGTTTGTTTAAGCTAAAGTAAGACGAGAGGAGTGTTCACACTGTGTGTGTGAAGGCGAGAGGAGGGTGTGTGTGTGTGTGTGTGTGTGAGAGAGAGAGAATGGACACGGTGTCCAATGGCGCGCACACAAAGTTCAGGCTGAGACAGAGAGAGAGAGAAAATGGATCTTTAACCTCTCTAATGACACTTGCTTTTGCTTTACACATGCATACACACTTGTGTTATAATAAGTTTACCCACAATTCTGCAGCTCGCGCAAGAGAAAAACCATTGGCTCAGTTGTGATCATGTGATGCTCGGAGTCAAAACAATAAGCGCATACGTGATACATGACACTCGGTATTCGTAAACCAAGACCTGCTCGTTTTTCAAGTCAAAATTTATGACAAATTTTGGCTCCTCTTGTGAAAATTTTTAAAAATTTAAAAATCCGAGGTTCCACTGTACAATTTTGTTTCATTTGAACTGCTGACACTATTTCTCCTAAATTAAAAATACAGTGGAACCTTGGATTTTTAAATTTTAATAAATTTTGACTTGAAAAACGAGCATGTCTTGGTTCGACTGCCGAGTTTTTTGACACCGACACACACCGACACACACACACACTCTCTCGCCTTTACACCCCCCCCCCTCCCCAGCTTCACACAGACACACACACACTGTTCTACACAGAAACTCTGCACTGTCGTGATTCTTTTCAAAGGCAAGGTGCTGGTTCACTTGTTTTGTTTTTACTTTACAGCATTGATTCCGTTAGTCTGTGCTCACGCGAGTGTCATTAAAGAGATTTCTTTTTTTCCTGTTAAAACAGTGTGTCCGTTGTGTGCGTGTTTGTTGTGAAACTTAAAAAGCGAGGTGGGGGTGCCTTTGCGCACAAACGGAAACACTTACCTGTTGGGATTTATTTTAACTTTTTTTAAACATAAAGTGCAGGTTAATTTGTTTTATTTTTACTTTATATTTATTTTTCTGTATTTATTTTTTGGGCTGTGGAATGAATTATTTGAGTTTTCATTATTTCTTATGGGAAGGTTTGAGTTGGTTTACGAGTGTTTTGGAATACAAGCCCGCTTCCAGAATGAATTATGCTCGTAATCCAAGGTTCCACTGTATAACTATTGTTATTTACAGTGTATATTTAAAGAATATGACATCACAATACATCAAAATAACTGAAGTCCATGCAGTATTTACAGAGCTTTAATAACTCAAATAAAACAAAATGCAAATAATTTGTAAACAAATTGTGTTAATGCTTTGGATAAATAACATTAAGAAATCAGTTTGTGGTGGAATAACCCCGATTTTCAATTACAGCTTTTTTACACTAGTTTTTCACATTGTTGTTGGTTAACTGTACACCACTCTTTTTTGCAAAAAAGAATATAGCTCAGCTTTGCTTGATGGATTGTGACCACCCTTTTGATGACATTCCAGAAGTTTTCTGGAGTAAATTGCAGTGGTCTGTTATTTTTTCCAGAACTGTATGTGGGTTGTTTTTTTTGTTGCAATAACATTATCTGATTATTGGGGGTCTTAGTATTAGGCAAGTACAATCTCAGATGAACAACATACATTATTCCATCCTGCAATTAATAATTTAATAAAAAAAAGCCCCCAAAAAGCCAATATCAAACACCACCTTCCTGCTTCCACAGGATTTAAGATGTTGCAGCCAAATGCTGCTAATCATCAACCCTAATTAATTGATCAGCAGCAGGTATATAGACCTCTATAAAAGCAAACGTTTTGGCAGTTTGCTGGTCTGGAGCATTCAGGTATGTTAACAATTTAAAGAGGGAAAGACATATACAATGGTCTTAGAGAAGCAGGAATTGTGTTGCACATCATTGGATATATTCTTACACTGGGTTAGTAGGTTACAAACTAAGTACCATCAGTCAAACACTGTAGAGAGGGTTTTTTATTTTATCTTTTTAGATAAACTCAAGTACTAAAGAAACAGATATGTCTGAAGTCCTTTAAATGTCCATACAGTCTCTGGCAATGTTTAAACGGAGTTCATTCCACCACCTAGGTGCCAGAACAGAAGAGTTTAGATGAGAGGTAAGTGGGTGCTGAGCCATTTTTAGGTTTGTAGGTTTTGAGTTTGATCGGGGCAGCTGCAGGGGGCAGAGAAGTGGCGTGGTGTGGGAGACCTTGGGAAGGTTGAAAACGAGACATGCTGCTGCATGCTGGATCAGACGGACAAAAGGGGGACAGAGGCAGGTCTGCCAGGAGTGAGTTGCAGTAGTCCAGTCTTGAAATAACAAGGGACTGAACAAGCACCTGAGTCGCCTGTGATTAAGTTCGCATGTCATCTGCATAACAATTGTATGAAAACCTGTTTGAGGATATGACCTTACCAAGAGACCAGGTATAGAGGGAAACCAGGAGAGGACCAAGTACTGAGCCCTGTGAGGCACAAGTAGAGAGTCTGCATGGGGCAGATGTGGATCCCCTCCATGTCACCTCATATGGCCTATTTTCTAGGTAGGAAGCAAGCATGCCACAGATTCTATGGCTTCTTAAAATACATAAGAGAATCTTGTGGATCAGTGTTTCAAATTCAGCTGAAAGGTCCAAGAGGTTGAGGACAGATGACAGAAGCTCCATACTGCTAGATCAACTTAACTCAGTGCCTGACAGAAGGGCAGTCTCTATGGAATGTGCCACTTTGATTCTAGATTTGTCTGGGATCATTGAGGTTGTCCTGTGAGAGATGAAGTGACCTTTGGTTGTAAATAGTCCTTTCAAGAATTATAGGAAGAAAAGAGAGAAGTGATATCAGGCGACAGTTGCTGATGTCTGCAGGATCCAGGCAGGGGTTCTTGAGGGTGGGAATAACCCTTACCTTCTTAAAGATGATGGTTGTGATGAAGGAAAAGAGGTTTTGTGAGATGACCAGGAACAATGCGGAAGGGATTGGGACTAATTAACAGATTGCAGGATTGCAGGACAAGATGATGTACTGAATCTCTGAAGATTCTGCAGTCAGAGAGGATGGAGCAGGAGGAGCCAGTGGGATGTGTAGTGAAAAGAAGATATTGTAACGTTTCCCAGGATAATGTGCAGAAGCTTTCAGCTTTTCCTTGTAGAAGGCAGTTTAAGCAGAAATCACATCACATGAGAATTTGGAGAGAAGAGCATGGTAAGAGACAAGATCTACATCAAGCTGTGATTTTTCCCATCTTCTTTCTGCAGTTCCTAATTCTTTTCAATTGTTGCATGATAACTCGGGAAGCCAAGGAGCGGGGCAAGAAATCATCGCTGGTTTAGACGACAGAGGACATAGGAGGTCCATGGATAAGGGGAGATGAGAGAAAAGTATTATTGGCAGTCTCTAGTGGTAGAGAGGAAAAGGAGTCTGGGTCTAGGAGGGATGATAGGATACAGGAAGACAGGGGTGATGGTGAAGGAAAGATTTATGAAGCGGGATAGCAGTGATATCTGTGGCTGGCAAAAGGTGGCAGAAAACCAGCTTAGGAGAATTCCTTCTCTTGTGTGTGGGAGGGCAGCTGTTTAATGTTAATGAGAAGGAGTTAAGGAGAGGGAGAAGGAATGAGGATTGGAGTCTGTCAGAGGGGAGGTTGAAATCTCAGAGAACAGTGGGACAGAGGAGTGTTATCAGAACCATAACAGCATAAACATTCAAATTATGAAGACTGAGATGAAAGGGGAAGAGGGGTGAAGGATCATCCCTTAGATAACAGCAGGCCAATACCACCACCTCTGCCAGGCAGAGGATAGGGCAGCTGGTGTAGCTGAGTTCTGAGGAGATATCCAGGTCTCAGTTAGTACCAAAAAATCATTTCAATTTGATATTCTGCGTGCTCTATAGTGAAGTTTTGGCATTCCACTGGGTTCGGTTTTAGACCCACGCCTATTTTCTCTTCTTCTTCTTCTTCTTCTTCTTGCTTTCTCTGGGCAACATAAATTGTAAGCATGGTATTTGTTTGCACTGTAATGCTGATAACAGTTATACTGTAAGTCTCAGATTAGAAAAGCCAGTTTAAGTTGAGCAACGTGTGAAGGACATAAGACACTTTTCTTTTCTCTAGTCTCCTCTTCTCTTCTCTCTCTCTCTGTTGAGCTGCACATGCTACACATACACATCCTTTAGCCCTCTGAACCTCTGATCCTGGCTCCGATCTTCTGGTTGGGGATCTCATCGCATGGAGGGCCCTTGTGGTCTGCGGGGAAGGGACGTTTCCATTTTACCATGAAGATGGTCCTGGCCTTGGCTGATGCAGACAGCTGTTCTCTGAGCACTTGTGACTGCTGTCACTTAATAGTTCAGGAATTTTCTACAGTTTTGTACCGAAGCCTCCAATAACAAACTTGAATCCTGATTAACTTAAAACACATCCTTTATTATTGAATTTATATTGAATTTCAAGCCGCCTAACAAACTGTATGACTGCAAAACAATCCTGCTATCCGTTATCACCCAAATGAGGATTGATTCCCTGTTGAGTCTAGTACTTCTCAAGGTTTCTTCCTATTGCCATTCAAGGGAGTTTTTCTTCCCCTTGGCTTGTTCATTATGAACAATCTAATAATTTAGATTCCTATGTATTTTCTCACACATTTCACACTCAATTCCATTATTTTTTTTTTGATTCTGTGAAGCTGCTTTGCGACAATGACCATTGTTACAAGTGCTATATAAATAAAATTTTATTGAATTAAACCACCCGCCTTCAGGGGCAGGGGTTAAATTCCCACCTCAGGACTGTGTGCATGGAGTTTGCATGTTCTTCCTTTGCTTGGTGGTTTTTCTTTCCAGTTTCCTTCCGCTGAAAACAGTTATTTCTCTGTGGTTGTATTTGCCTAATGCTAAGACACACTATGATCAGATGTTTTATATGAAAATAACAGAGAATTAAAAGAGGGGGTACAGGTAGTCCCTGACTTGCGAACATTTGAGTTACGAATTTCAGTAGATACAAATAGACAGCGGATCTACGAAACATTTGTAGATGCGAACAAATCATGGAAGTAGTCCACATGTATTGTACAAAAAAGAGAAACTGCAGTGCCTCAGATACTGATATTTACAATTATATACAAGGTTTTCAGTGTGTAAGTGAATGTATAAAATGTCTAAAGTCTGTAAATTCTGCGCGCAAATGTGGGGGGTGCGGGAGAAATGAGTCGGCCTCACCGGTTTCAATGAATCAATTCGAAAGCACGATGATAGAAAATGTCTGTCTTCTAAATCCGTCCTGATGGTGAATAATTCTAATTCCAGAAAATCCTCAAGAAAAAAAGAGTACAGTGCAAAACAGCTCTAAGACAAAATAGAGTTCAGGATTCCCCTCGTGATTTAAAGGCAATACTTAGTATTTGAAACATATTATTTTCTTACCCATGGTATGGTTTTTGGCCACATAATGTGGGGAAAGGAGACAGATTAAGCCAAGTGGATTGGTATGCTCTACATTGTGTATTCATGTCAAAGGCATACAAGACAAACTTTGTTGGACTTAAGAATAAATCTGACTTAACAACGTACTCCCGGAACAGGTCGGGGACTACCTGTACTAACTTTTGTAACTGACTGTATATAATAAGTTAATTTAATTTATTCTTTACAGACATTTTTACATTTAAATTGAACCTATCCATTTGACCTATGTTACCTTATTATTTTCTATTTAACATTATTTTCTGGAAACAAAGAGGAAAAAAAAAAAAAACTTTTGTTTATAATATCACTGGTTCCTACAAAAAGGAAGGCAGTTTTATACAAAAGTACAAGCTTAGTCCTCTTTCGTAATTCGTAAGCAATATAGCAAGCGGAATTCATTAGGCTAAACACAAATCACAAAACAACTCTATTGCACAGGAAGCTTATTCTTTCAACAGCTATCTAACCCAACATTTAAGTACCTTTAGATTTTACTATATCAGAGAAAACTGCAAATCAGATATTGACCATGTAAAAAAAAAAAAAAAACATTTTGATTCAATGGACAAAAACAAACTGGTCATTCATATATGAATATAGAGATAAACAATGCAATAAACACAAGCTGTATTATAATTAAATGCTAACTGAATATCTTGAGCTGTTTATTCTGTGCCCTTATAGTTTAGCATTTAATTCTATATGAAAACATATAAAAACATGGATTATAAACAATACAGTATTTTGCAATTTAGCTTAGTCACTGAAGTTAACTTTAAAATTAAATGAAAAAAGCATTTTTATACACATTTCAGGTATACATTGTCCTCCAAAAAGATTGGAATGGCAATGACAGTTATTTTGTTTTGGCTCTAAAATTAAAACATTTTGGAAATGAGATTTATAGATGACTACAAGAAAAGATATGTCATTGTAGCTTTCATTGTCTGATATTCATATCAAGATGATTTAAAGAAATCAGTCATGGCATATTTTCCTTAAATCAACCCATTTTTGTTGTTGCTCAGGTGTGCCAAGTTACATCAATTGCTTACACAATTAATCACTTTATATTTTTACTCTTGGTTGTTATTTTAAAGGGAGAAAGAAATACAGATTGATTTGGAGCTAAGAAAACAGGCAAAATTAATAGCTGGCTATTTTAATGCTAAGAAACAGCAGTAGATGACAAAAATATTGAGATCTATAAAGAAAAAACAACAACAGATGTGTATATTGGATCAATCAGCAGTCATAAAGATGAGTATTAAGAGATGGACAGAAAAAAAAAAACACACAAAACAATGTCATTGTTTTAATTGACTTATAAAAGACCTCTGATCTTTTTAGGCCTAAGGGCTTCAGCCTAGGTAAGCCCTTGCATTAAGGTAGCCTTGTGCATGATGGTGTATGGCTCACTAATTTTTTGTTGATGATGCAGTTCATCATGATGGCTGCAGAATGAAGTCAGAAGTCAGAAGAAACATATAATTTGGCAATTTACAGGTAATAGTTAATGAAATTAGAAGAAAATGATGAAAATGTGCTACCAACACTACAAATGACTTAATCAAGAGGAAATCAAGTGGAAGATTTTAGACTGACCAGGTCAATCACCAAACCACAATCTAATTGAGCACCTCTTTCACCTCGTGAATAGGAGGAGTGAAGAAGGAAACCCACTTACACAAAAAGCAAATGAAATAAGCTATGGTATCAGCCCAGGAAACATCACAAAGAATGAATGAATGCAATGGTTTAATGACATTGCTGGATTGATGCCCTTACTGAAAACAACTAGATGCAACTTAAAAAAGTATTTATTTATATTTGTTTGTTTGTTAAATCTGTTCCAAAAAAATTTGCACACCTAAAATAGTCTGACATATAGCTGTAAATATCAGGAAATTACAGCTCTAATTCTGATGTACCACCTCATATTATCTTTTAATCTCAAACCCAGACGTGGTCAGTGTATAGCATAAACACAAAAAAATGTCATTTTAATATTTTTGGGAAGAGATGGCATACCATGTCAGGCAGTGAAGATCATATCAGTTTTATATACAACTCAAACCATAAGTTTACCTTCACAGTCAGCCGCAGTCATTTACCAACTGCTCCAAACTCACCTGCCTGTAGCCTAAGGCCATGTCCACACGTAGCCGGGTATTTTTAAAAACTGAGATTTTTATCTGCGGTTTGGGCCTTTCCTCCACATGTAAATGCATTTTTTGGCTTTGAAAACTGAGCTTTTGAAAAACTCCGCCCAAAGTGAAGATTTTCCAAAACCATTTTTCAGTGGTATTATGTGGATAGGGGAAATGGAGATTTTGGCTTGTTGTAACGTCACCTTATGTGCCGATGATGTCAATGTCTGTATGCTCGTCTTGATTTGACGTCAGCTTTGTTTATGAGGATATTTGTGCAATAGTGTACAGTCGTGGCCAAAGGTTTTGAGAATTACATAAATATTGGAAATTGGAAAAGTTGCTGTTTAAGTTTTTTATAATAGCAATTTGCATATACTCCAGAATGTTATGAAGAGTGATCAGATGAATTGCATAGTCCTTCTTTACCATGAAAATTAACTTAATCCCGAAAAAAACTTTCCACTGCATTTCATTGCTGTCATTAAAGGAGCTGCTGAGATCATTTCAGTAATCGTCTTGTTAACTCAGGTGAGAATGTTGTCGAGCACAAGGCTGGAGATCATTATGTCAGGCTGATTGGGTTAGAATGGCAGACTTGACATGTTAAAAGGAGGGTGATGCTTGAAATCATTGTTCTTTCATTGTTAACCATGGTGACCTGCAAAGAAACGCGTGCAGCCATCATTGCGTTGCATAAAAATGACTTCACAGGCAAGGATATTGTGGCTACTAAGATTGCACCTAAATCAACAATTTATAGGATCATCAAGAACTTCAAGGAAAGAGGTTCAATTCTTGTTAAGAATGCTTCAGGGCATCCAAGAAAGTCGAGCAAGCGCCAGGATCGTCTCCTAAAGAGGATTCAGCTGCGGGATCGGAGTGCCACCAGTGCAGAGCTGCTCAGGAATGGCAGCAGGCAGGTGTGAGCGCATCTGCACGCACAGTGAGGCCAAGACTTTTGGAAGATGGCCTGGTGTCAAGAAGGGCAGCAAAGAAGCCACTTCTCTCCAAAAAAAACATCAGGACAGATTGATCTTCTGCAAAAAGCAGGCAAATGGACTGCTGAGGACTGGGGCAAAGTCATATTCTCGGATGAAGCCTCTTTTCGATTGTTTGGGGCATCTGGAAAAAGGCTTGTCCGGAGAAGAAAAGGTGACGCTACCATCAGTCCTGTGTCATGCCAACAGTAAAGCATCCTGAGACCATTCATGTGTGGGGTTGCTTCTCATCCAAGGGAGTGGGCTCACTCACAATTTTGCTCCAAAACACAGCCAATGAATAAAGAATGGTACCAAAACACCCTCCAACAGCAACTTCTTCCAACAATCCAACAACAGTTTGGTGAAGAACAATGCATTTTCCAGCACGATGGAGCACCGTGCCATAAGGCAAAAGTGATAACTAAGTGGCTCGGGGACCAAAACGTTGAAATTTTGAGTCCATGGCCTGGAAACTCCCCAGATCTTAATCCCATTGAGAACTTGTGGTCAATCCTCACAAACAAAAACCCACTAATTCTGACAAACTCCAAGAAGTGATTATGAAAGAATGGGCTGCTATCAGTCAGGATTTGGCCCAGAAGGTGATTGAGAGCAGCCCAGTCGAATTGCAGAGGTCCTGAAAAAGAAGGATCAACACTGCAAATACTGACTCTTTGCATAAACAGAAGACTCAGACCCCGCAGACAGTGACGACGGCTTCTACAAAGCGCAACTGGTAATGTTTTGTCTAGGCTTCTGATTGGTTTCTGATTGCCCCCCTGTTGATTAGGGCTGCTCCTAACAGCACTAAACAGGGTGTTTATAATTTTTAAGTGGACAAAGATATTTTTTTAAAATGAGGTCCTGTGGACAGAATTATTTAAAAAAATACTAAGTAGAAAAATCTGTTTTTAAAAATACCCAGCCTTAGTAATCCTGAAGATCTTGATTAGCTTGTTCAGGTGTATTTGAATAGGGTTGAAGGTGATCTCTGCAGGATTGTGGCTCTCCGCCAAGGACCGAACTTGTCTACCCCTGCCTTAGCCAAAAACTAAACTAACTTTTTAAATTAAAAAAGTTTTTCACATTTTCTGATATGTAATCCTAGCAAACGCTGTCTAGCAAACAAGGTCAGTTCAGATAACTACTTTCTTTGAAGAATGTGAAATGTCCGAATAATAGAAAGATTTCTTTCACATTTTAATTTTTTCGTCACAATCCCAGTGGATCAGAAGTTTACATTCATTTAGTTAGTATTTGTTAATATTGCCTTTAAATTCTTTAACTTGTTTATAACACAGGTTGCTAGAATTTGAACCCATTCTTCCTGACAGAACTGGTGTAGCTGAGTCAGGTTTGAACACCTCCTTGCTTGTACATGCTTTTTTGATTCTGTCCATTTTTTTATTGGATTGAGGTCAGGGCCACACCAATACCGCTTTATTGTCCTTAAGACATTTTGCCACACCAAGTATGCTTACATTTTTCAAAAGACCAGAGGGCATATCTCTCGAAAAAAAAACAAGATTAGGTATTCGTAAATTGTTCTCAAAGATGGCCTATCAGAAGCTATTAAAGCCATAAAATAATTTTCTGGATTTTTCCAAGCTGTTTAAGGGCACAGTCAACTTGAGTGTATATAAGTATTTGGCCCACTGGAACTGTGACATCATGAATTATAAGTGAAAAAAATAAATCTATCTGTAAATAATTGTTTGAAAAAGTACTTGTGTCATGCATAAAGTGGATATCCTAAACAACCTCCCAAAACTTAAGTTTGCTAACATGAAATTTGTAAAGTGGTTTAAAAAAGTTTTAATGACCTCAACCTAAGAAAATGTAAACTTCTGACATCAACTGTATCAGGATTAAAAACCGCATAAAAATAATACAAGAACTAACTGACACTTTCAAATCTGTTCATAATTGTTATACTGTATCAGCTCCATCTTCTACCTAATATGATATATTAATAACAGATGGTATAACTTACAGATGAATTGTTTTACTGGCATATTGCTTACAGCATTTTATTTGGTACTGAAAAGGTGAGAGCCATATTACTCTTTGAGTGGTGCTTTCTTAGGTTTGGCCTCTTATTAAGTGGAGGCTGTAAATCACTATTATGGGTCATATTTAAACCGCCTATTGTTGTTGGGATGTTGTTGAGGGTGGTGATGGCTGGGTTCTGGCTTGATGTTTGCGTTGGTGATGGGCTTGTGTTTGGTGTTAGTGTTTGGTGATTCATGGAGATTCCACTGCTAATACTCTGTAGCAGAGTCTTTTCTCGTGTGGTTGCTGTATCAACCAGACGTTGTTTGGGTTTCCGACCCCGTTTCTTCCAAGGTATGCCCTTTTTCTTGCCTTTCTGCAGCTGCTTGTTCTGTGAATCTTTGTTCTTGCTGTTAGACACATGGCCAGTTGCTCGAAACCAATTCTAAATTAAAAATGAGGGAACAGCATGGCATGCAGAGAGAGGAGGTTAGAGCACTGGTATACTAATATTTTGACAAAGGGATAGTCAAACAAATTATGTGTGTAGGGTTGTGCATGTGTGTGTTTACATAGGTAAATATTATATGCATGAAAAAGTGTCTACAGGTTTGTAAGTGTAGGTACATGAAAGTGGAAATGTTTTGTGGCTCACCTGGGAGTGTGTCTTACAAATGTGGTATTTCACCCCACTCTCAGAGCTGAATTCTCTTTGGCACAGTAAGCAGGTGTACTTCCCCACAATGACCCCTCCCTTTTTGGAATAGAATTAAACTGACATAAACAATAAGTTAAGATACAACAATTTCAATGTTTTAAACATCATCTATCCATTGATTTTAAAACATAGAAAACTAATATAAAAAACCATGCATCATACTGATTTGTTATTGAAAGATTTACTTTTTAATGCCCTCTTAATGTCAGATTCTAAGCTGTCTTAGTTTACTTTTACTTAGCTGATTATGAAAAGGTAAATTATAATTATGTGTAAAATACTGACATAAATAAGAAGATATGTTTTTAAGAAGTAATGTTCATTCCCATAACAAAAATACCAGCTGACATTGGCTATTTAGCACATAATCCAACATGTTTGAACTTGATCTTTAAAATGTCTAAAAGGAGATTAGACAAAAGATTCCATTGCAGGATTCCATTTTAGGTGCTTATATATCCAGTGTATGGTATACTTGGTTTGATTGCATTGCTTCAACAGTAGCAACATACTTACTGTTTGTAATGTTACAAATTAATTAACAACACTAATAAAAATAATAATTGAAACATGTAGACTTTCTTACCATATAATTGTTTTAACCAAATTAGATTTCTGACTAAGATTTGCCAATTCTTTTGTAGTTATTAGATCAGTTTGTACATTTAAATGTTCATAGAACACAGAAGTCAGCTGTGTACCTTGATACAGCTGATAAGATGGGCTTTGAGTCCTGACACACTTCCATAAATGGCCTCACAACTCTGTCAAGGGAAATAAGCTAATTATTCTACAGGGAACCACAAAACAAACAAACAAACAAACAAACAAACATAGAAAAAAGATTGCAGCTGATATGTTATTGTATCTCAGTATGTAATGTAGATTTTTTTTTGAAAAGGAATTAATAGGTTTGTTAGAAAGAGTATACCACTTACGATGTTTGGACAACAGATGAAACCTTTCTCCTTCACTTCATTTTTCCAAGTATCCAAAGTTTCAGGGTCGTACGTGGGAAGGCCCGGTCGTGTGTAATTCAGCTAAAATAAAAATAGGAAAGTGTTAATAGTGGTTCAACTTTCTATTATTCATCCCGATTGATCTGAGCTAGTGGCACCTTTCATACAAAAAGCAGATCAAATTTCTTTACAAATTGATTAGGTAAATATTAATACATTTAATACAAGAAAAACATTATTACAAGATAAAAAGTTTAAATTAAATATTATTAATTAATATTGATAATTATTTATATACATGTATTTTTTATTGAGTATTTTCAATTAATTATAAAAAAATATTATTTACATAATAGAATGAAAAATTTTGTTTAGTCATGTGTAGCGGTAAATACTTCAAACCTTTTTTGTTTTGTATATTTCCTTACATCAAAAATTATTTCCGTAATTTATAAAACTTCTGAAAAATATGTTCATTTATGAGTTGGATGTTTACCATTTTCTTCGTAAAAATATCCCATTGATTCCCTGTGGGGGTTAAGGTCAGGCAAGTCTAACCAATCTATCATGGTCAGCAAACCAGTTAGTCATAGTTTTGGAAGAGAAGGTGAGTGCTAAGTTCTGTTGGTAAAGGAAATTTGTATTTCCATGAAGCATGCTAGCAGACCAGCATCATGTGCTCTAAAAATTTATTGGTAGATGGCTGAATTGACTTTGGACTTTAAAACACAGGGGACCAACACCAGCAGAAGACATGGCACCCCAAATCATCACTAGGGAAAATTCACCATTCATCTAATGGATGCAATGACTGGACGACTCTTGGACCTTGAGTTCAAATTACATTTTATTTTGATACTTGCTTTTAACAATGTTCAGTTCCGCAAAGCAAATTTACAGAATAAAAAGCAATTATGTAAATGCATATGAAATATGAGAAAATATGTATGAATCAAAATGACCAGATTGTTTCGGCTGAGCAAGCTGAGGGTGATTGTGCCAGAGAAAACTCCCTGAGATGGCAAGAGAAAGAAATCTTGAGAGGAACCAGACTCAACAGGAAACCCAACCTCATTTGGGTGATGAATAACAGGGATCATTTTGTAGTCATCCTGTGCAGGTGAAAATTTAATATAACATAAGATGTTAATGGAGTCGAGTTCATTATCAGAGGCTAAGGTACAAAACTGTAGGAAATTCCAGTTCTGAACTATTAAGCGACCGCTGTGAGAAGTCCTCAAAGAACATTCGTCTGCATCAGCCAACGCCAGGACTGTCTTCATGGCACAATGGAGCCATCCTCGGGTGCCACATGCATCCGAAGCAGACCGCACAGGCCTCCATACAACAAGATTTCCTACCAGAATCAGGCACCAGGATGAGTCAGACAGATCAAGAGAGCAGAGGGCGTCTGGATCACTGATGGCTTAGGAGTGGCATGTGTTGCTTGACAGAGCACGACAGGGAGATGGAGAGAGATGGAAAGGGAAGAGAAGAGAAGAGAAGAGAAGAGAAGAGAAGAGAAGAGAAGAGAAGAGAAGAGAGATATCAGTTAGGTATGGTCACAGTCACATAATTGCTTTCATCGGAAAAGAGGACTTTGGGCAACTGACAAAATGGGGAGGCGAGATTAGGCACTCAAGTGCATTAACAGTCAAAGTTACAATAATAGGGGATCCCTGATTTCCTGATTTTGCAAAATAACACAATCACCAACAAACAATACACAAACACACATTTTACTCTCATAACATGTGTGTGCATTGTTTGTTGGTTTCAGATGGTCTGGTCTGCGTACTTTCCAAACTGCTGATCTGATCTGGAATTTTATGGCCATCCAACTTTTTACGGTTTACAGAGACTTGTCTGAGAAAGAAAATATCCAATGAGCAGCAGTTCTCTGGGTGAAAATGTCTTGTTGAGTCTAGAAGTCACAGGAGAATGGTCAGGCTGGTTTAAGCTGACAGAAAGGTCACAGTAACTTAAATAACATCTGGTGACAACAGAGGTATGCCAAAAAGCACCTCTGAATGCATAACTTGTTGAAACTTGAACACACCAGGTGTCACTCTGGTCTGCTAATAACATAAAACTGAGGCTACAATTCACATGGGCTCACCGACACTTGGACAACAGAAGATTGAAAAAACATTGCCTTGTCTGATGAATCTCAATTTCTGCTGTGCCATTCAGATAGTAGGATCAGCATTTAGTCCAAACAACATAATAGTACGTATTGGTAATGTATTAATATTTTTGTAGACTGTATGTACATACTGCATACTGTATGTATCCTATAAATAAAAAGATCCAATTTCATATATGTAAACCCCAACTTCCAGTCAACCCCATCAATCAAAAAACACACAAACAAACAAACACCTATGCTGCACGACGCATTGTAGTCTGGGATTTGAACACTATGTGTCTTATGCAAAAACATAACTATTAAATCTATGTACAGTAGAGACTTTGAGAAAATTCTGTGTGGTTTTGAGGGTGTAATATTAATTAAATAATTAGCTCAGGGATTGAGGTCAGATTAGTTGTAGACCACATTGTCCTTTTTTTTCTCCAACCTGAGGAATATAAGTATAAATTCAAATATGACAGGTTATGTCACGTACAGTATCTTTAACAAATTCTACAGATATGCTATATCAAGATCAAATCTGATTTTTATTTATTTTTTTAAAAATAAAATGTATAAGTGATTAGTGATTTTCAGCATTTAATATTAATATTCTAGCACCACTGCCATGCATGTGTTTCTGTGTTCTTTGAATGGTCGATCTTGCTTGCATGTGTGTGAATTTTATAAAAACATAATACATTTTCTACTTGGTACTGTACTTCTTCTACTAATGGAGAATAAAAATGTTCTATAAAATAATGTGGTCCCAAAATCTGTGTTTGAATCATGCAGTAATGAACAGGTCAGGAGGAGGCATATAATATTGCATAGTTTCCAGATAGGATTCTACCTTGTGTTCTTCCTAATCGAAAAGCCTGATAAAGCACAGATCTTATATTGTGCAGTACATCCTTATCCGTTTGTTCAGGATCCGTTTAGTGTGGTGTTTGTCTGAGTTTAGTATGTAATTTTTTATTTTAGTAATATAACTTTGTCAACTGTTTTCTACCAAAAAAAAAAATCATTCACTTGTAACTTTTTTATTTTTGAATAAAGTTGCATATTAAAGCAATGTGTGTTAACATTATTACAGTTTACCCCCCCAAACACCCCCACCCCCCCGAATAATGTAAGCAAATTTTAGTGTGAACAGCATGTGGAGAAAGCATTCGACCTGCCAGTTTTGTGTGTGTTGAATTAAAAATAGAAACTCAAATTGCTATAATTTGTAGGTTAACTTATAGCATTATATATATATCTATATATAGATATATATATGCAGATAAGGTTAATTGGTGTTTCCAAATTGCATGTAGTGTTTGTACCCATTCATGAGCGTTGCTAGGCCATTTTTAGGGGGGTTTTAGCCCCCCTAACATTTGTACTCAGCCACCCTAAAAATTCTCCATAAACTTTACACAAATTGTTGATCGCCACCTCCTCTTTAAATTCCATATGAAATGGACATGTGGCAGCAGACTTCGGCTCCTTCGGCTCCTCCCCGTCTTTCAGCTCGGTCTTCAATTCGCCAACACAGAGCGAGGATTAAGCCAAGGTGTGTGTTTTTCGATAAATTGTTATCTGCATCGGTGCAGTCCTTTCTCATGAGTACACTTTACAAAATGTCATGAGGGATTAATCAGTTACTAAATTTTTGCTGTGTTCACCCCTCATCACATAAGCTGTTTCCTCTAGTGAAAATGAAGCCCTTAATACATACTCTATAAACCTATAGTCTACTTTATAAAACAATGTCGTTGTTGTAAATCATGTCGTTGCTGTTTTAATTGGAAAACTTATCTGTCTATATAAAACATTGCACAGTGCATATGGCATTAACTACCATAGAGTTAGGCACATGCCCTGCGATGGATTGGCGTCCTGTCCAGGGTGTACCCTGCCATGTGCCCTAAGTCTCCTGGGTTTAGGCTCCAGGCCCCCCGTGACCCTCAATACAGGATTAAGCGATATAGATGATGAGTGAGTGAGTGAGTATATTGTATTAAATAATGTCCCAGATCGTAAAATATATTTATTAGCCTTAGAGTGTTTTTTTTGACACTTTAATTTAGAAAACGTTTCTTTTTTAATGAATAGAAACAAAAAAAGAATGGAATTAAAAAGATGCTTTGTTTAATTCCATTAAAACAATGTTTGTCTATATGAATTAATTTGAATAAATAGTCTAGTAGCTATGAAATTTTAAGGGTTTGAATGTATAGAACCTACTATCTTATTTATGAAGCTAAAACACTAATTTAAACTAGATAACATGATGAACAAAGATTGCAAGTGTGCAATCGAGGCCTGGCCAACACCAACAGAGGACATAAGAATAATCAAGCTGACTTGAAAAAAAAAGCGTTTATAACTGTAACGGGTAATAATAATGTGATAAATAAGGAGTAATACAGCACTGTAATCGATATAGATATGGGCTAGGTTCAACTCTCTGGAGGATAATTAAATAAGTTTTAGTCCAGTTTATATAAAACTAATAACAGCCTGGCTTTGTTACACAAACATTAAATTAGCAATTCCTCAAGGAAGAGATGAATGTATGAGTGACTCAACACAACAACATGAAGGTGATAAAGACAATTTAATTAAAAAAAATATATAAAATGAAAAAATAAAAAATAAAAATAAAAGTGTCCAAAAATTCTCCTGGTCCCTTTTGGTATTCGCAGGCGTGGTGCAACTTTTTTGTGAAATGTCAAGGCCTTGTCTTCTACTACTACCCGGGTAGTGTATGAGTGTGAAAAATCAGCTTAGCTTAGCAACTTAGCTGCAGTTACAAAGAATCCCTCCAATAAGACAATAAGACAGGGTTGGACTCCGCAATGGAACCATCTCCACCAATTCACTGGGTCTGGCCATTGTTCAAAAGAAGGCAAAAGAAAAAAAAATCTACATAAAACAATACAGTTCACAATTAAATATTCCATCCCAGCCTAATATATAACACCTCATCATGAACAATGTGAGAATTGAATTATAGTGCAAAACATCAGTCACATGTACTAACACATTAGCGTAACCATTTAACTGTGCCCATGAACATACTGTACAAATGTGCAGCTAAACCCTTCCGATTTTATTAAGGTGTATCCATATAAATGGCCCACCCTGTATAAAACAAGGATTGCACATAGAAGAATATCAGACCTCTGAAAAGTATAAGTATGCACATGTACTCAGTACTTGGTTTGGGCCCCTTTTGCAACAATTAATGCCTCAATGCGGCATGGCATGGAAGCTATCAGCCGGTGGTACTGCTGAGGTGTTATGGAAGACCTGGATGCTTCAATAGCGGCCTTCAGCTGTTCTGCATTGTTCGGTCTCATGTCTCTCATCTTTCTCTAGGCAATGCCCCATAAATACTCTATGGGGTTCAGGTCAGGCGAGTTTGCTGGACAATCAGGCACAGTAATCCCACAGTCATTGAACATTGAGGTTTTGGTGCTATTGGCAGTATGGGCAGGTGCTAAGTCCTACTGGAAAATGACGCCGGCATCCCCATAAAGCTCATCTGTGGAAGGAAGCATGAAGTGCTCCAAAATATCCTGGTAAATACCCTGTACTTAATGAAGCACAGTGGACCAAAACCAGCAGATGACATGGCTTCCCAAAACAAAGACTGTGGAAACTTCTTCACTGGACTTCAAGCATCTTGCAGTGCATTCTTCCTCCAGACTCTGGGTCCTTGGTTTCCAAATAAGATGCAAAAGTTGCTCTTATCAGAAAAAAGGACTTTGGACAACTTAGCAACAGACCAGTTCTTTTTTCTTTAGCCCAGGTAAGACGCTTCTGACGTTGTTTGTTGTTCAGGAAGCCCATGTCCAGGATCCGTCTGTGTGTGGTGGCTCTTGATGCACTGACTCCAGCCACAGTCCATTCCTTGTGAAAGTCCCCAACACTTATGAATGGCCTTTTCCTGACAATCCTCTCCAGGCTGCGGTCATACCTGCTGCTTGTTAACCTTTTTCTTTCACGCTTTTCCCTTCCACATAATTTTCTATTAATGTGCTTTAATACAGCACTTTGGTACCATCCAACTTCTTTTCCAATTATTGTGCTTCCTACTGAACCAGACTAAGAGACCATTTAAAGGCTCAGAAACCCTTTGCAGGTGTAATGACTTAATTAGATGATTAGAGTGGGACACTTTGAGCTTTAGAATATTGAACCTTTTCACAATATTAAAATTTTCTGAGATTGTGGATTTCACTTTTTAAGTTGCATTACTAAAAGAAATACATTTTTGCACGATATTCAGCGATATTCAAGCCCGTTGTATTCAGCGAGCAGCATATATTTTTGTGTTTGCTGCATTTCTGGAGGAGTATGTCTGCAGTTTTATTGATAACTCTGCTCATATCTGCACGTATTTATCAGCCTTTTGATCAAAAAGCGCGCATGCGTAACTCACTTTCGCCTTGCAAAAGTTAGTGTTGATTGTTTAGTTTATATTTAAAGTGCACATACACAATAAAACAATATTGTGTATTGTGTATAAAAAAACAATAAAACAAAAACTTATAATACACTTTTGTATTCTTTGTTGTACTTCGTCTTTTTTGCACACACACAAGCAGTGGCGTTACAATAATAATAATAATAATAATAATAATAACAATAATAATAAATTCATAGCACTACTACTGTCAGGGAATACCCCTAGAGGGCGCCAAAGAGCACGGAGACTCCATTTTGGGTTCTTTTTGATTTTGTGGTTTTTGTTTATTGAACTCCATTTCCCAGAATGCACCTCGGTCAGGTGATGGGAGCACTCACCTGAACCGAGGTAGATCATTAGTTTTGTTATAAAGGTTCCTGAGTTTGGTTAATCCTGTTCTATTTGACTTGCTGTTTGAGTTACCTGGTTTATGGTTTATAGTATGTTTCATTGTATCTCCTAGTTCTGTGAATCTCCTAGCCTGTGATATCTCCTAGCCTTCGTGTATCTCCTAGCCTTTGTGTACATCTCCTAGCCTTTGTGTATCTCCTAGCCTTTGTGTATCTCCTAGCCTTTGTGTATCTCCTAGCCTTTGTGTACATCTCCTAGCCTTTGTTACATTACACCTAGTCTGCCATATTTGGTTTATCCCCTGTCTAAGTTCTATGTTTATTGTTGTTCATTCCCTGTTCCCATTGTTTCCTGTGTCTCAGTTAAAAGACTTACAAGCACGTAACCTCTGCATATATGCCTCTCCTTCAACCCACGCACAGCTACCGTGACAACTACTTATCCTACTACTACTACTACTAATAATAATAATATTGAAGGGAGAAAGCGCAGTCAAAGAAGAATCATCATTAAAGGAGAGAAGAAAATTAAGAATAAATACATATCAGTATTTACATTTTGAGCTCGACATGTTTATGAGCTTTGGCTTCAGTAGACGCACAATACTTCAGCTTGAAGCCTGACTGCCCCCTACAGGTAATGAACATCATTTTCACATCCCTTTTCTCGAAACGTGCATTCATAATGGCCAGATCTGTATAAAGATATTGACTTTTTGTTTTTGGCCTCTTGTTTTTAATAGCGTGATTAAAATCAATACAACACATGTTATGATAAAGAAAATCTCAGACTCTTCTATTCTAGGAATTAAAAAACGGTAACAATCCCAATTTTAGAATCCATAGAAGCTCAGTGGTCTGCCTTCTCGTGGATGAGCCTTTCTCTGAATATGCCGTTTTCACAGGGATGGGGTTAAGAAAAACGGATCTCTGTTCATTAATTCTCGCGCTTAGTTTTATTAATCCGCATGGCCGGTTTAGGTTTAGTATTCAGTGCACAGCATTTTTTTGGTTAGTATATCTGTTAGGTTACACTAAATTATAAGCACACGTATTTGGGGTAAAGTGACTGATGTGCCTGACTTTTACTAAATAATCAGCGACTTTTCATAAATATGTAAGACCTATTGACACCTCGATCCGGTGACACCAGGTTTTCCCCAGGACCCTTATTGATCTTTCAGCTATTCACATCTATACAGTCAGATTCCTCACACATCGGCGCGCGTCCCCCATTTCACGAAAGGCAATAATCTGTATATATATTTGTGTTTTGTTGCATTTCTGCAGTGCTATTATAGATGTTTATTTTACTCTCACTTTTAAAAATTTAGATTATATATATATACACACACCACAATACTACCACTGATCCCACACTTTGTTTGCCCCGCAAAGCGCCACCCCCTGTGACTGAAACAAAGCTTCGCACATCGCGCTGACACGAACAGCCTTGCCTCAATCACAACACACTCAGATCACACAGAGCAGCAATTTCCGCAAAGCAGATCAAACACAAAATCAACAATAGTACCCCAGAAAAACAACATAGATAATTTTTTTCTTCATTCAAGCTCTTGTTGTCACTCACCCCAAACAGCACAGCAATTAACATTTACTTACTTAGTGCGGCAGCTCGCAAGATCCCTTTTCTCAAAACATGTGTTTTCAATGGCCAGATCTGTTTACAGAATAGAGTTTTGGTTCATTTTTTGATGCGCTCAAGTTCATCGAAACCAATACAGAGTAGCGCACCCTGTTTGCTTTCATTATTTATTTTGTTATTTGTTAATATTCATTGTTACTGCATTTATGGGAAATTTTACTGGGAGCTAATGCAGCATTGATTCATTTAAGATTAGCTTTATGAAGCTTGTTTGCACCTAGGGGAATACACAAACAAGACACTATAATTATTCAACCTACAGGAAAAAAACATGGGCTACTTTCTCAGCATTTTGTATCAACATTTACCATTTACTAGAGATAGATTTAATATTTTAGCGCTGTTTCCTCAATGAATGAAGGCTATCCTAGTAACAAATACTACAAACAAAATACTACAAAGGTCTTAAAGTGCTGCTTATGGTAAAACAAAAAAAAGCTGAAGGCTAAAAAAAAGATAGATAAAAGCTATCTAGACTTATTATTTAATTTACTTTCAGGTCCCTGTGGTCCTAGTACCAGTACTTCTGTCTTGTCAAAATTAATTAGAATCAGAATAAGCTTTATTTGCCAGACATGTGCAACAAACAAGGAATTTGTTGGGTGTAATGTCTTGGGTGTAATGCAATTTAAGGTTAATATAAAGATATACATATAATGTAATTAAAATATAAAATATAATCTAATTAAGGCATGGTGGTATAGTGGTTATAGCCTTATACTATATCAGGTTTGTGTGCGTGGATTTTTTCCTGCATTTGATGGGTTTCCTCCCACAGTGCAGACATACAGAGTAGGCTAACTAGCATTCCAAAATTGCCCATAGGGTGTGTGTGTGTKTGTGTGTGTGTGTGTGTGTGTGTGTGTGTGTGTGTGTGTGTGTGTGTGTGTGTGTGTGTGTGTGTGTGTGTGTGTGAGTTTTTGTGCCCTGTGATGGATTGGCACCGGCCTGTTCCAGGGTATACCATGCCTCGTGCCCAAAGTTGCCTGGAAAAGGCTCCAGTTCTTATTCGACCCTGTACAGAATACGCAGTATAGAAACTGGATGAATGAATAAATAGTATAATTATATTTACATACAGTCGCTACAAGAAATTTCCATATATAAATATATATGTTGTGACAGAAGGGATCAGGAATTAAAAAAAGGTACAAGTAAGAACTACAATCCACCTATAGACATGAGTAGACAAGTGAGTGTATTTACAGTTAGCACACAGTTATGGGGAGAGTTGTATTATACTGAATGTGCTATCTGATTTCCGGTAGCTGGTGATGTTCTGAAGGCCTCTCTACACTAGTTCCTTAGTGTTGTTCAGGTATCTTTTGTCAGAATGTTCCTGGCCTTATTTTACATGATTTTGTATCCACCTCAGTATGCTTCTGCCTTGACCATGAGAGGAGCTTGATTTTGTGTCTGCTGAACCATTTTTGGGTAGATTTTGCCACACATTCATTCAGTCATTATCCTGCTGAAAGACCCAATGACGACCCATCTTCAGCTGTCTGACTGAGACCATTAGGTTTTGGTTTAAAATGTCCTGGTATTTCAAATAGTTCATGATACAATGCACGCTAACAAGGTTCCCAGGGCCTTTTGAAGGCCCACAGCATCACAGATCCTCGACCATACTTCACAGTGGGCATGAGGTGCTTTTCCGCATCTCAAACAACACTATGAACAAGCCCTGAAAAAAAGTATTTGCCCCTTCCTGATTTTTATTTTTTGTATATTTGTCACACTTAAATGATTGTGATCATCAAACAATTTTTAATATTAAACAAAAATAACTTGAGTAAATGCAAGATGAAGTTTTTAAATGTTGATAGATAATGACAATTATTTGATGATTTTATTCGAGTGTGACAAATATGCAAAAAATAGGAAGGGTCAAATACTGTACTTTTTCACAGCATTGTAGCATTTTCCCGCATGCCATTATTTATTAAAAAAAGAAAAAGAAAAAAACTACTGCATATTAAACTACACATTTTTTCCCCCTTCATTTCTGTTAAATAAATAATTGCACATAAAAAATGTTATAAGTTGTTGTTCATCTGACGTTGTATTTGCCTAATACTAAGACTATGATCAGATGATGTTTATTATGTTTTTACAGAAAAAGACAGAATTCAAAGAGGGGGTTCTAACTTTTGGACATGACTGTATGTGAGCTCAGGCAATGTTGGGAGGCTGCCCATGGTGCAGTCTGACAGAAATCTGACAGCAACAAGAGATTGAGTTCAGTTGCGAGGTAAGCTGCTTGTCTTGCACTTGTCATGAGTCAGCCTGATCGGACTGATTAACGTGGATGACCTCACTTGCTCTCAGGACTTGGAATTGTACTCACGATTTGGATTTGTTCACTACCGACCCTCGCCTGGAAAAGACGATTCTTCTAGCCCGTTGCTTCTCCCACAGCACGCGCACTTCCGTGTTTGAGCACTTCCATGTTCGCGGAGATCAGGGAGAGAGTTTGCGCCGCGCGCCGACATCCGTTTTCTCTGAGGAGATCAGCTGCCACATTCCACCTTCGCTAGCAAGGATCCCAGAGGAGTACTCGCACTCAGCTTCCGGGATAGTAAAGATTCCCTCGCGTCATATCCCGTCTCCTCCATCGTCACTAAGGGTTTCCCCTTGCCTGCTCATTCAAGCCTCAGTGTTTCCATTAAAAGATTTTTAACACAATTTAAGCATAATTTGTCTGCTATTGGGTTCACTCCAGTTTAGTCACCTCGCCCCTGACAGTACTGGATCAGGACGTTGACAGTTCTGAGAAAGCTTTGCCAAGGAGTCTGCCTTTAGACTTTGTTGACAGGAAGCTGCCTTGGAGCTCCACTCAGTGATGTGTGTGGTTCCTTCCCTCTTCCAGTTGCAACCAAGTTAATTACTGATGTTCTTTAATTCGACGTTAGCCTTGCGCCATATCTTGATGGTTGCCCTGGAAGTGGAGAGTTAAACACCCTTAGCCCATTGTCATGCCATGTTCACCCCAAGCCGTGTCCTGAAATCCAAGTGCTATGGCAGTTTAGCCCAGAGTTATGCCAGATAGTCCTAGATTTAGGTAATTTTTGCCCGGATAATAGCCTGTAAAACTGAGTTATGCTGTGCTGACCAAATGTTATATCCCATAGACCCAGTATAAGCATGAGCATGATGAGATAAGATGGGTAGATAAGTGGATAGCTGGTCAAACCCGTTAAAGAATAGATTCAGATCATTTACCCACTTCTGGTCATCTGAACCTCCATCATCTTCCTGTAGCATACTTTCCTTCCCTGATCATCTTTCTCTGTTCTCTCTGTACAGTTTTCAGCTCCTCCTTGTTTCTTGATTTAAAAATGTCTTCTTCTCCTTAAATGGAGTCTTTATATCAGGGTTAATCCATAGCTTGTTGTTGGGAAAACGCAGCAGCGTCCTGGTGGGCAGGGGTGCAAAAATGGGGTATGCAGTATATGCAGTGCATGGGGGCGCCACACGGAGGGGGGCGCCATTGTGAAAAAAAACCTTTGAAAATTGTCTTTAATAAAGCTTTTAAAATATTTGAAAAATTATATTTGTTAAGAGACTATTTTTGTTTAAATGAGTAAAAATAATAATAATAATAAAATATATATATATATATCAATTGTCCTATCAAATGGACAGAAGAGAGAAGAACAGAACTGACGCGCAGAACAGAAAAAGAAATAATGAAAATGAAAAACAGTGTCTTAAAATGAGGACAGCAATGTCAAAGTGGATAAAAAGAGATTGGTAAGCTTGACCTATCATTTTGTATTACTGTAAGTCTTTAAGTTCATCAATATTTAACGTTATTGCCTGCGAGGCTGGGCATTAGTTACCATCCGTTAATATCAAATCGTTATTCCTGAAAAAATAGGCGTTTAGTTAATTTTTTTTTTTTTTATTGTTAAAAATGTTAACTGAGGTTCTCACCAGCAAGCACAACCAAGTTATTGGGCTCTTGCCTTATCCTCTCAGTTCGTTATGTCCAGTCCAGGGGCGCAATAAATGCCCTGCTGTGTAACCAGTATGGATCCCTCTACACCGTCATTCATACAGTATTCGAGACCCTATTGTAAGCTTTTTGTAAACTGGATTCTCAAAATAGCTTGAAAAACCACAAAGTTTCTAAAAATTATGCAGTTCAAATTTATTAATGCATGAGCTTTTTTTCTGTTTCTGTTGTAATAACAGTGCTAATGAAATTACATCACTGTAATTACAATGTTTTGTACATGAGTGTTCATAAAAAAGACGAAAAAGATGAGGAGTACAGAGAGATAGCAAATAAGTCAAGAGCAGGTGAAGAGAACAGGTGGAGCTACCACACAGGATACTATGACTTAAAGGGGTCATGACATACATTTACCATTTTAATGTGTTTTCTGATGTACACTTACACTAAGTTACAGTTTTTTGTGCACCAGAATTACAAAATGTTTTTTATAGTGCAGTGACCTGTTATTTGTCAAAAAAATCTAGTAAAATCGAATTCATCTTGTCATGACCACTTTAAACAATATAAAAATTTTAAAAAATTGGGATTGATGATTTACGATATATATTTTGTGAAATATCTGGTTCATTTACTCAGCCATGAAGATGAGGAGGACAATGAAGCAATGATAGAAAATGAGTTCAGAGCAGGTGAAGAAAACAGGTAGGTTAAAGCCATACAGGATTTTATGACTTACACAGTATTATGAAACATGCAGAATAAATTATTGTAGCCTTAAGAAACAAAGTTTGTGAAACATCTATTTTGTTTACTCAGTAGTGAAGATGAAGATACGCCAAAATCCACAGCAACGGTCACATTTTAAAAAATGGCCTTGATGTGGAAAAGTGCTTTGCACCTCGTCAGGGTCTAAGCATATGTACTGTACGCACTTTTCCTTGTTAGGTTATTTGAAAATCAGAGGGGGGGGGGGTGGCTGGGCGCAACCCATGATCTTGCATACCCCTCAGCAAATGTGCGCCTCTGCTAGTGGGTACAGTGTTCTCCACACAGAAGTGAAATATAAGCCTTCTTGAAGTTAGCATAAAATAACTCCAGTATTTTATTGTCTCTGGTGTGGCATGAAACATATGCAGAGTGTAAGTGGGCAAAGTGATAGACGGAGGGGCATGATTAAAATCTCCAGAGATTATGAGAAGGGCATTTGCACACTGTGTTCTGCATTCTGTTTTTAACAGACTGTTAACATTGCATGCCAATTCACCGTTAGCAGAGGGGGGGAAATAATATATAATATGTACATGCGAGAATTTCCTCGGCAGATAGAACGGTCTCATGCTAGCGGCCAACAGCAAATTACAACAAATTAGTGGTGACTAGGTTTACGACAGCTATTTTTCCTAAATACTGCCAGTCCTCCTCCCTTTCTCTTACTGCTCGCCATCATTCTGTCCATGCACAGTAATTGAAATCGGTTTAGAGCCATGGTCATATCCGGCGTTAGTTTGGTTAGCCATGACTCCGTAAACAGCTTAATGCTACATTCCCTATGATGATTGATGTGAGAATTGTCTCCTTTTGGCCTGGTGCAGAGTCCCTTCTTCTACTCCTTCATTCATAGGGAATATCCTTTTTTTCCTGGAGTAGCATCCCTGTGTTGCTAAATGCTAACAGCTGATCTCTCTGAACTTCTGATCTCTCTGTGACTTTGATATCCATAGTGCAGTTCACATTCACACACACATACACTCGAAAAACACACAGTGCCAGAAAAAAAAAAAAAGTCATCAAACTTAATGGGGGCTGCCCATTGGGTGATGCCAGAACCTATTTAATCTTCACTTACATCTCAATCTTCTATCATATCCAGACACCACAAGATAAAACAAAATTTTATCACGTAAAAACTACTGTAAAATATTTATATCTTATATCTTGTATCATAAAAAATCATCCTTGAAAAAATCATTAGTTCAACAGATGGTGCTGTACATTTTTAATACACGCTTATGAGTGCCGATTGAAATAATAAATGCTTAATAAATGCGGTCTCACACCTTCATTCCGTACACTTCACCTAGTAAAAATTTTAGTTAATTCCAAAATTCAACAGATTTCAGATTTCAGATTTCTCATTCAGCACTAAAAGTGTGCAATTAAATTCCATGCACATAAAGTCACGGGCACATCTAGTATGGATGAATAAAGCTATAACCCACACTATTATAATAACAACAACAATAATAATAATAATAATAATAATAATAATTTGAGGCTGCCATACAAGACACTCAAGGCCACAATTAATAAAATAATGGCATAAGATAAGAGTACATAGTAACAAAAATAATGGTTATTGTCGCGAAACAAAAATAAATATATGGCAACAAATTACCTGTACATGTAATGTGGCAAGTACACCTTATCATGGTGAAAAGGTTTCTGTGCCCTTATGAACCTGAGAGTTGTGTTGTTTGGAGCCATGTGCTCCTGGTGGGGCCTCCCAAGGCTAATTAGTCTCAGTCGAGGGGCCAGACTATGAATGATTCAAATTAAACCCCATGAAAAAAAAGGAGGGAGAAAGGTGACCCTGCGGACCCTTGTATCCACCATCTGCAAGAGAAACTGATGGGGTGGGAGCACTGCTTTTTAGGTGGCAGTGAAGACAGAGGGCCTTAACGGACCACACCCAGGTGCCCAATGCTGGCTCTGGGGACATGGAAAATTTCTTCTTTGTGGAGGAAAGAGCCGGAGCTTGTGCAGGAGGTGGAGAATTATCAGTTAGATCTGGTGGGGCATACCTCCACTTTGGATCCCTGCTCCTAGATGAAGGTTGGTCTTTGTTCTTCTCTGGAGTTGACCTGGGTATGAGGCGCCAGGCGGGTGTGGGGATACTCACGAAATAAGTATACAGATTAAGATTGCACGTTTCAAAAAAATGGAAAATGTGTTAATCTTTCTTAGGCGAAGTGAAAGTGAGATGCGTATTTGCGCTTTTTGATCAAAAGGCTGATAAATGTGCGCACAGATATGAGCAGATTTATCAATAAAACTGCAGACATACTCCCCCAGAAATACTCCCCCTTTGATCAAAAGGCTGATAAACGTGCGATTTATCAATAAAAATAAAGACATACTCCCCAAGAAATTAAACAAGCACAAATATATAGGTTACTCGCTAGATAAACGCTGGCTTTTCCAACACGAAAGCGAGCTCCGATATGAGTCGATTTATTCTAGTCATAATATAATATAACATAGTTTATTTTTTTGTGTGCATAAGATTTCGCATTTCAAAGAATATTTCATGGTGCTCCAGATGGCCAGTTCTCAAATGGCCAAGACTTTTAAGTCTTGGGCAGTCAATCTAAGTCAATCTACCAAGTTTGTTTATTCTCCAGAGGAAGCATAATACAACTGTCCATACAGTAAAAAAAAAGAAAAGTATCAAAATAAAAAAGTATCAAATTCAACTATGAAGTCTGATTTAATTACTATCATTAAACATTTTTTTTTAATCTATTTTATGTTTTGCTGGGGAAATACATTTTAGGCAGAGATGTCTGCTCTCTGTCTTGTTAATTCATCTAAAAAAGAACCACAGTATTTGCCAACAGCGCACCAAGTTTGATAAATTCACATCTACCTGTATTGTGAATGAAAGTTGAGAAGAGATTCTGCAGAATCAAGTAAATTACAAACTGCGTGTAATATTATAAAATATGAATAAATCTGTATTAGACACAAATATATGATATCGTAGTATAGACAAAAAAGTCATTAACACATGAGTGCACAAATGTAAAGCAAACGCAATTATTAATTTATTATATATTTAACTTCATTCAGCCGTTTAGGTTATATGAAAAAAGTGCCTACCAGCCCACTATTATTTTCTGTTGAAATTTAAAGGTGGCCGCGTGTATGTGCAAAAAGACAAAGTACAACAAAGAATACAAAATTGTATAATTAATAAATTTAGCCTAAAACAATATTGCTTCCAATGTTGAAGCAAACAGGATTTTGTTTTTGTTTTACAATATATCTTTCATGATGAATGCGTGTGTATGCGCTTTAAATATACAGTAAACAATAAGCACTGCCCTTTGCAAAATGAAAGTGAGTGCCGTTGATCAAAAGGCTGATAATCGAGTGTGCAGATATGAGCAGATTTATTAATAAAACTGCAGACATACTCCCTTAGAAATGCAACAAACAAATATATAGTCTACCCGCTGATTACAATGCGACAGCGTGCTCCGAGGTGAATACCTAAACTCAGCACATCTCAGCACATCTTCTTTCTTTGTTTTAATCTGTAATATTTAAGTGAAATACATTTCACGTATATGCTTAAATATTCCTTTTTATTTATGAACAGGTGTATTATGTATGATCTGCATTATTGCGAGACGAGACCACTTTCTGGGGGAGTATGTCTGCATTTTATCGATAAATCACACACATTTATCAGCCTTTGGATCAAAACACTGCCTTTTGTAAAATGAAAGTATGAGCCACAGGTTCACGCACGCTGATGATGAACAGCTTTAGTTCAGTCATAAACTCACAATCTCATTCCAGCTATTATTTCAACCCGTGTATAAATAGCAAAAAACATGATGATTATTATTATAAAAAGCCCGAAGCACTTTGTGTGCATATAAGTATATTTACTTAAAAATATTGATTTTTTAAAATTCATTCAAGTTTTTTTCTCCCTGTTAAGACATTACAAAAACTATATAAGAAACTTTTTGTTATGAATTTTAAAGCACGATTTAGGGCATCTCATTTCATTATTATGAACAAAATAACGAAGCACATATACACACATATGTGCTTCGATCTGTTGTAAAACAAAATATAATTCATGTTTGCTTCAGCATTGGAAACAATAGAGTTTTAGGCTAACTAAATACACACAATTCTTCGTTCTACTTGGTCTAGCTTTTAGATAAAGTCCTTCCATGTGCCATCTGGCAGATAATCAGTGAAGCACAACATGCCATTTCGCGGAAAAAACGGGCATTCTCAATGGCCACATCTGTACACACGAGTCCCTGACTAACTGCTAACGTTGGAGCAGTTCAGAGTATTGAGTCTTCATGGAGACCATAAATAGACTCCTGCACTGGCCCCAGTAGGGGACACCATAGTCTTACTGGGGGGAATTCAAAGCACATGTGGGCAATGACTTGAAGGGGTGTTGGCATCCCTTAAGGGGAGGAATGGCATCCCCAGTCTAAACCCAAGCGGTGATTTGTTACTGCTGGGTTTTCTCTCATTGACTTAATCCTGCATGTCGGTTCTACTGCCCTGGGGGGAACCCGGAGCCATTATGTCAATGTTTTCAGATAGACATGGTGTCATTTCGTAAGGTGGTTTCAATGAATGCCTCTGGCACACAGCGCTGGGTGGGGCTGGTCACAGAACATCACAGGCTTCACATCAACTATCTGGAATTGCTGGCGGTGTTCTTGGCTCTGAGACATTTTCATTTGGTTTTGGTGCGCCATTACATTTTGATCAGAACAGACAATACAACAGCGGTTTTATATATAAACAGACAAGAAGGGACTCGTTTGCTGCAACTGTTTAAACTCTCTAAATCTCATTCTCTGTTGGTATGGTCCAGTGTTTGTCTTCTGTCACTCAGAACCACTCACATTCCAGGCTACCTAATCCTGGACGTGGATATTCTCTCCAGGGTGGCTCACTTGTGAGGGAATGAAAGTTGCATCCAATGGTGGTGACTCAGATCTGGAAGCACATCGGCAGAGCCGTAGTGGATATCTTTGTAGCCAGACAGAAACAAAGATATTTTTCTCCATAACAGAACACAATACCACTTTGCGAAGAGATGAACTTGTACACCCATGGCCCACCACTTTGTTGTATTCCTTTCCTCCACTGGAACTGATTTTTCCTGTCACATAAAGGGTGTCCCTGATCCTGTTGGCCCCCTGGTTGCCAGCAAAGTCAAGGTATGCAGAGATAGTCAGTCTGCTAGCAGCAGAGAAATGAACATTTTCCCTCCTCAGCAACCTTCTTTCTCAGGTGAAAGGAGGGAGGTGTTTCACCCAAGTCCCTCCAAGTCTGTGGAGCATTTCTACCTGTTGAGAAGTCCAACCTGATAGCTTTCTGAAAGTATTCCTACGATTCTGGTCACAACAATTCAAAATGCTTGAGCGTTGTCAAAGAAAATAAGGATTTCTATGGATTCCTATGGACTTCTATTTTTAGGATAAGTACTATGGTGCTAATTACTTGCCTGTTTTATTCCTTCCTGAATATCATGTACAGAAATTTGCCATAGAAATTTGCAATTAACTTGAGAATTACATAACTCTTCAGGTGGATAGTCTAGACCTAAGTACAGTGGCACCTCGACATACGAATGCCCTGTCGTACAAATTTTTCGACACCATGCTCACCAAAATGGGCCTTCTGCTGTATGGACCAAGGATGGTGAATACATTGATTTACTACCAGGGTCGGGCAACCGCCGCCTGAATGGTGTACGGCTGCTGTATGGCTGCCGTGTGACTGCCGTGATCCTTTCTCCCTCTCCTGCCAGAAAGGTGGGTCAAGATTTCACAGTAAACACGCCCATTGAAGCACTTTTTATTCATTTACCGACTGCCACCACTAGATGGCGTTTTGTTCTCAAGACGACGTTAACAGAAGCCAGCAATTTAGCTGCTAAGTAGCAATCACGTTATTTTAACCCTCCTCACACCCGCCGGACTGACTCTATCAAACTGCAATATGGAGATGAACATGATGGTTTAATGGACTTTTTATTCAGGGTACGTGGTGCCTTTTTTCACAAAACCTGTTTGGGTTAGTTTACAGTTTAGTTCCCAGTTCATTTTTTTTTTATCTGCCGTTTTGAAAATCACTGGCATTGCCAGCAGCAGTCAGATGTGTTTACCAAGTCTAGAGTTAACATTACAGCTTACTGTCAGTGTCACAAACTCACACTGTCATTCTTTCCCTCAAAAAGACGCTAAAGCTTCAGACATACTGTTAACTGTCAAGCTTGATCTTATGGAGACTGACCAAAATGTGAAAGAAAACAAGAAATTGATGGATAGAAAGAACTGTAAACAAAGAATAAGGCATTTGTATGGTGTGGCTTCTGTTCATTGTGAATTGCTAGTCTAATTTAATATTTTTTTATTATTATATTATATTTAAACACAATTTCTAACACCTTTGTCCACGCATCATTTTTTTTTTAAATTAATGTCCCTGTACACAAACAGGTATGTCATAAATAACCGGGAAACCCGCTACCGCAATAATTAACTTCTCCCCCATTTTGCTTGGGAACTAATGTCGCCGGAACAAATGTTTACAGGACTGCGTTCCGCGGATTCCGGACCTCTACTTTTTTACTGGTTGCCGCTCAACCGCGTCATATCTCATTACCATAAAGTTGAGCTGATTTCAACTCCCTTCGCCGCTCTCGCCGCCCTCGCCGCGCCGCCCCGTGCCGCTCTTCGCCGCCCCTCGCTGCTGGCTCCCATTGAAAATGAATGACTTTCGGCCATTTTGACGCTCTCGCCGCATTTGGTGTGAACGCAGGGTTACAGAGGCTGCACTACCCGAGAAACTGATTAATATAGAGTTTTGTGAGTTCTGGATTTTTGTTTGACTGAGTGTTCTCTGGATTTGGATAAATTCTGCTCTTAATTATTTTTGGGTAAGAGTTAATCTGCAGGTTATTTCTGTGATGGAAATACCATGTCAGGCAGTCCACGAGGGACAAATGCTGGGGTTAGGTGTACCGGAGCTAGTGAGCTAAACACTCATAACAGTGTCTGTCTTTTTCCTACACTTGCCGAGACTTGTACACGGTAGTGCGAGTGCTTAGTAAACCAAAGTTGGATAAAAACCCTGAAGTAAGTTAGTAGGCGTAGGTAAACAGTAGGGCCGCTTCAAAACTCGGGAAGTTATAGTTTGGCTTCAGAGTTGCACCAATGCTCATGTACGAGTGTTATATCATTTAACTTATTTGTATGAAACCGCATTAAGTAAATTCCCGTTAATTTAATGCAGACGTTAATACAGACAGACAGTGGATAACGCTCAATGGTTTATTTACATTCAGCAGAGGCAATTTATTTACATTCCAGAATTCCTCAAACTGTATTTTACACACTCTGGTGGTATATAGGCTTATTAATGTCTTTTATTTTTTTAATCAAAAATAGATATTCTGTCAAGTTTATTTATCTTTAGTAAATTCTCTTGTTCTCTTTAACCAGAGCTCTGTGTAACATCTGTACCACCGCAGCACGGGGAAATAAGATCTAGCTCACCGGATTACTGAGTTGACTCTTTATCCCCACCTAGTGTGTCTACGTGTGTACTGTCTASACTTTAACACTAATGAAGAGCACCTGTGTACCCCCCGTGTGTCTACCTATATATTCCGGTTGAACCCGTAGCACTTTGTCGTGCACCTTCCGTATTGCTTGCATTTTGATTTAAACCAATGTACAAAATCTCTTCTCTATTTCCCCCAGGACTGAGTGGTGTCTGCAGGTGTGGTTCTGTTTCCACGGTGAGGAGTCATCACTCCGGACCAAGTCCGCTGGCCGACGAGCCTGTTTAGTTTTGTTTATCTTTTGTTTTTCCCACCTGCAGACCCGAGCTGGGGAGAAGCTTTTTGTGAACTTTTGTGTTGGTGATTTTCTTTACACTTCAAATACGAAAATAAATAAATAAATAAAAGCAAGTAAATAATGGAACCTGCTTCTGCGTCCGCTTCCTTCGAGATAGACATACTGTAACACTCTGCTGTCAGGGAATACACTTAGGAACTCCATTTTGGATTCCTTTTGCTTTCTTTTGTGGTTTTCTAGGTTGAACTTCATTTCCCAGAATGCACCTCGGGTCAGGTGATGGGGGCTCATTAGTTGTGTTATCAAAGTTCCTGAGTTCAGTTAGTCCATTCTTCGTACGTCGCTTGAAACATCCGAGATGAATTGACACATCTAAGATGAGATCATCGTGCTAATTACAATGCGGCTAATTCGGTTCTTTGAGCACACCTGTTGTTGATGATTAGTATAGCTGGATTGAGTTGTCTAGGATTATTGCGCGTTCATGCATCAACAGTAGAAACACTGATCACCACCTCTTCGATTGGTTGATGAAATGGCAAAAGAGCAGCTCAATTTTTTTTTCTCAAGCAGAGCAAGAGCCTTTATTAGAGGGTTATGGAGAATTTCAAACTTTAATAAAGATAATTTAAAATAAAAGTAATTTATTTATTTAATTATTAAATATGTGAGTGCTGCCCATGTTACATGTTATATATGTGTACATACACTCTCAAATCCTATTTGTATTCATTTAAAATTAGCTGAACAAAATTGATATTTTAAGTAATCATAAGTACTTAAGTAACAGTAACTGTCACCTTAAAATTCCACCAATTTAAATCTAAAGAGCACTGGTGGCTCAGGGATAGGTGTTTTGCCTGCCATGCGAAAGACCCGGGTTCAATTCCCGCACTGGATTGAATTTACTTTATTTGCAACAAGTTCAACAAATTCAAATATAGATAGTTCTGTTTTCTTAAAATTGGAAACATCATTACTTTTTAAAAATTATGTAACTGATTACCTCAAATATTTTGAGTTTTGCCAACTTAATCGGGTTTACGGTGTAAAAATGAAGTACAAAAACAAGTATAGTAAGAAGAAGTATATTGTCATGTTATGCTAAAGGATCCTGTTTATCACGCAATTCACCAGGAATTTGAAAAACACCTTCAGTAACCGGTTGCTCTCATAAACAGACAAGACATGGCTGCGACAGATTTGAGAAAATTACCTCCACTTATATAGACGCAATCGGGGGATAGAATGTTACATATTATTAGACACACACGGAGATTAACACACGAATGATGACCACAGCCACACACACACATGTATTTAAACATACAGTATATGTATACAGTACATCCATCCATAAATATATGCAAGATACTTTTCTTTTCCCACGTGAGTCAGTCCGCATCAGTCATGCTCTTTAACCAATCAGATGTGACCTTGCCATTTCAACCAATCATAACCCGCCAGGAGCACAGCCTAAATTCTGTTTACATGAAATAAACCTGCTTCCGAGCAGGTTTAAGCTTACGGACATGTTGCTATGAAGTGCGTAACTATCCAAGATCAGAACAAATCCACAACAATCAAATCTATACTGTGATGCCGGGGCAAGAGACCTTTTTGGGCAGTCGGCTTGCCATCCGGCAGAACAACTTGGGGCGAGGAAACTGGAGAGGGTGAGCAAAGGGTGGATAGCGTGGAGCTTCAACGGCGGAGGCTGGAGCTCCAACACCTAGCTGGTGAGCTCATCCAGCAAATCAGCACGTGCAGCTTGAAGGGAGATCAGGACCAAATGCAAACCCTGCTGGAACTGGGTGCACTGCTGCAGGAACAGCTGGCCAAACTCAACAGAGAGGCTGGTGATGTCAAGGCCAGCACCCAGGCTCCAGTACCCAGCACCCAGGCTCCACCCTCAGTGGAGGCCCAGATTCTCCAGTCACCCTCAGTGGAGGCCCAGATTCTCCAGTCAGACTCAATGGAGGCCCAGATTCTCTAGTCAGCCTCAGTGGAGGTTCAGATTCTCCAGTCAGCCTCAGTGGAGGCCCAGACCTTCCAGAGAGCCCTGCTGTGGGTCCAGTCCTGCACAGTGAGCCCCGAAAGGCATCAGCCAGCTCCTCCGCCGCCTGGCCTCAACAACGTCGTGCTTCCACCTCCGTCCAACTTCGAGGACGCCGTGATGCCGTCTCCGCACGGGTTCGAGGACGTCGTGCTCCCTCCGCCAACAGACTTCGAGGACGCTATGCTTCTGCTGCCTCCGCATGGGTTTGAGGAGGCGTGCTCCTGCCACCTCCGCACGGGTTCAAGGACACTGTGCTCCCTCTGTCGCCCGACCTCGGCAGCAATCCAGTGCTCGCTCCGCTTGCCCAACCTCTGTAACAATCCAGCCTTACTCACCGTTTCACCTTGCCCAAGGAATAGGTGTTGCAGCCTCGTGGTCGGCAGGACCGACATAGGACCTTGGGGGGTGTCCTGGACCTCCGCTGGGCGCTCCGATGTAGCGCCGTTGGGAGGGGGGGCGTCCCCATCACCTGACCGAGGTGCATTCTGTGAAATGAAGTTCAACCTAGAAAACTACATAAGAAAACAAAAGGAATCCAAAATGGAGTCTGGGCGCTTGGCGCCCTCTAGAGGTATTCCCTGATAATGTGTTTCAGTCTAGAGGTATTCCCTGACATTATCACATGAAATATTCCCTGAGGTATTCCCTAGAGGTATTCCCTGACATTATCAGGGAATACCTCTAGAGGGTGCCAAGCGCCCAAACAAAAGGAATCCAAAATGGAGTCTGGGCGCTTGGCGCCCTCTAGAGGTATTCCCTGGCATCATCGCAGGGGATCAACACTGCACAAGTTTTCAAGCCCCTGCCAACAGAGCCCATGCAGCTTGGATGCATCAGAGTGGGTGAATCAGAGTGAAAGCAAATTCATTCTGAAACCCCAAGATCAAAAGAAAAGGTCAGATTCTTCCCCACTGCAAAATTTTTCCACTATCCATCAAAGATCAATAAGAAAGCTCTAAGGCAAGAATATATCCGCTCTTCCACCTCTCTGTGCTCCGCCAGCTTGTTTTTTGTGCATAGATTATAGAGAGCTGAACAAAGCATCCATTAAATATTGCAACCCACTGGGGCCAGCTCCACTCGAACAACTGAGAGAGGCCAAAATATTCACAAAACTGTGTCTACATACTGCCGACAATCTAGTTAGAATTAATAAGGGGGAAAAACGGAATAATGGTGGGACAGTACAACTACTGTGCAAGACCATATGGGCTGTCTTGTGCACCTGCTGTGTTTCAGTCTTTTATTAATGATGTTTTAAGAGCCATGTTGGGAAAATTTGTAATCACCTACATTGACGACATCTTGATTTACTTACCAAATTGTAGTACTCACATGGGCCACGTCAAGCGGGTTGTTATCCAGTCTTACAATCATAGTAATCACGGACAGATTTTCAGAATTACTATATCTGATACACCTGCCCAGACTCCAGCCAAGCAAGCCAACCAAGAAATTGTACGATTCCTGAGAAGCTACTGCACAGAGAAACAGTGCATATGTGCAGAATATACTCAAAGCTAGTAGTGTGGGAGAGCAGAGAAAGTCTGAGATGCTCAAGTGCATCAAAGATAGGAACAAAATGGCACAAAGAACAAACTCTGGACTCTGTGAACTATCTCACTCTGGACAAATGCCAAGGTGAAAACATCAGGTACATCTAGTACAAACTAGAACTGCCACGGCACTGCCGCCTAGCTCCACCCGTTCATATCTCATGATTCAAATCCATTAGAAATGGTCCACCAGACAAATCGCTTGTCAAACCAATCACGACATCAAACCAAAACCCCAAAACCCTCCAGACATAAGTAGTTCTAAACCACACACACCTGTAGTCCTCATTTCCTTTCATGCCCTGTTTGTTATTCGATCTACCCATGCGTTATGGACCATTATTTTGATTGCTTTATGTTGTGTTACATTGAACAATGTTTTTACTCAGAAATGTTTTAACAAAATTGTAATGATATAGCATAAGTCATTCTGTACAATTGTTGGCTTCCATTGTGGAAAGGCCCACATGTGGGTGTAATGGTTAGTTGTCTACACACATTTGGCCATATAGTGTATGTTACCATCCAAGTTGCAAATCTCAAATAACTAATATTCTTAAAGTGAGAACAGACAGATCTGTTTATTGTTGGACAATAAAATAATGCTACAAGAGCATTAATGAAATCATGTTTTATAATAATGGCAATAGAGGCTAAATAAATAAATTTTGAAACATAGTTTAAACAGGGGAAACAATGTTGCAAAAGAGTAGAGCCATTCTATGGCTGTTATGTGTTTGTGAATGATTTTGTGGTGTATTAAAAAATAGCCTCACCCTCTTAATGTCAGGGACAAGGTCATCTTTGATGCGACGTTTGGTTCCCCAGTCCTTGGCCAGCTCATCCTCTGCAATTTCCTGCAGGTGGAAGACAGCTACCTGGGCCGAGTGCCTTCTCACCCTTCCACTGGGAGTGCACTGTAGGTCCAACAACTCCTCTTTGGTCTCACCTCTGACATCTTTTTCATGCCTTTGCTTCTCTCTTCTTTTCTTTACTTTCATATGAGCTGGATCTGATTTTATGTTGTCAACCAGAAATTGCTCTTTCTTCTTCATACTCGTTTCATTCACTTCGTTTTCTTTCATGATGGGGGCCTGGAAAAAAGAAAAATATATTTTTATAATAATAATAATTAAAAACTATAATCGCTGGGCTGATTGTCACATACACCTAAAGGCTGTAGTTCCACAGGTGTAAAAGGCTTTAGGTTTTATTTTTAGGTATTTGTTTTAACAAAATCAACAACAATCTAAATTTGTAGACAACCAAGACACACCAACTATCTTTCTCTTTCACACACACACACACACACACACACACACACACTTCAATATATTCATTGAATCTAAACACACATACCAGACAGCTACATGCCTGTATGTTGGTTTACATTTTCGACATTTTTTGAGATTCAGAATTGCATGTGCAATGTGTGCATGTTTGTTAACATGGTGTTTCCACCTACAGAAGTCATTCACTTATATATATATATATACATATATTTTTTTTTTTTACAAAAAATTCTGCAATTCTGTGCATTTTTAGAGACCATTCTATGTGAAATTGTATCTCCAGTTATTTTTTTTCATAAAGTGCACAGTAAGTGTAAATAACTATTCAGAAGGACTAGTTTCATTTGATGGAAGAAATTTAATATGTAACAACCCTATCTTCAGAAAAATGTTCATTAGTTATTAAATTGCTAAAATGTACCACATTTTTATTTACCTTTGGGAACAGACACATTCTTGATATGGTGAAACTTAATGACTTAAAGTAGCTAGAAAATTGTCCGTTAAGCCTGGTTGTCTGCTCCCTAAAAGTTAATTTGAGTTATTTTACTTTGATTTGATGAAATGGTTTGCAATTTAGGTCCACTGTACGAACATAATTTGTCAGTGCAATTTTAATGAATAAAATCCAGAATACTTTATTTTATTTACATATACAGTAATTAATTTTCATAATCTCATGGTGGGTGAATTTTTGTGTAGCGTGTACTTAGCAGTTCCTATTTTATTTCAACCACATGTAAATCCTCTACAACGTTTTATTTCAAACATAATTTCATACGGTGTATATCCACTGTAACAACCTCTCAATAGATAATTTTTAAAAAAGTTAAGTATTATGCTTTTGGCTTCTTTCGATTCTATTTTACATTTTTGTCCTTATCCAGAGTGATTTACATTTATCTCATTATACATCTCAATCAAGACTGGTTTGGAGCATGTTTGAAGGGATTGGATCTAAATGGCAGGGGACAAGATTGGATGGAAGACAAGGATCACGTCTTTTGCCAGATAATAAAAACTTGTCAGTAAAAAAAAAAGACAATCCTGACAATTTATTTTGGGGTTAGGGATGGAGAACGGGTCTAGAAGAGTAATTTTCTCATTTTAAAAGGTAAAACCAGTTTTTTCACCAGTGAGGAAGGATGTAGCAGGAGGAGCTGATTGGTTAATTAATAATGAAAAGATATGGAGACTGCTTAGATCTTGTGCAAAAGAGTCCAGCTTTTCCTTGTAGAAGGCAGCTTTTTTTTCTCATCTGAAGTCACTTCAAATGATAAGCAGTGGACTGAGCACACATCCCTAGTGGGCCCCAGTGCTTAGTGTGGTGGTGCAGGAGAAGCTGTTTCCGAGCCAGAACGACTAAATTCTATCAGTCAGAAAGTCCTGTATCCAGTTGCATAGGGAGCTGTTCAGGCCCCAGGCTCAGATTTTTAATCAGATGCTGAGAAATGAGCCTACACACGTGGACAAAATTGTTGGTACCCTTCGGTCAATGAAAGAAAAACTCACAATGGTCATATAACAAAAGTAATAATTTAAAAAAATTCTATGAATGTTAACCAATGTCTCTCAGACATTGCTTTTCAACCATGCTTCAACAGAATTATTTAAAAAAATAAACTCATGGAACAGGCCTGGACAAAAATGATGGTACCCCTAGAAAATACTGGAAATAATGTGACCAAAGGGACATGTTAATTCAAGGTGTGTCCACTAATTAGCATCACAGGTGTCTACAATCTTGTAATCAGTCAGTGGGCCTATATATAGGGCTCCAGGTAGTCACTGTGTTGTTTGGTGACATGGTATGTACCACACTCAACATGGACCAGAGGAAGCGAAGGAAAGAGTTGTCTCAGGAGATTCGAAAGAAAATTATAGACAAGCATGTTAAAGGTAAAGGCTATAAGACCATTTCCAAGCAGCTAGATGTTCCTGTGACTACAGTTGCACATATTAATCAGAAATTTAAGATCCATGGGACTGTAGCCAACCTCCCTGGACGTGGCCGCAGGAGCAAAATTCATGACAAATCAAAGAGACGAATAATCCCAATGGTAACAAAAGAGCCCAGAAAGACTTCTAAAGAGATCCAAGGTGAACTTCATGCTCAAGGACCATCAGTGTCAGATCGCACCATCTGTCGTTGTTTGAGCCAAAGTGGACTACATGGGAGACGACCAAGGAGGACACCATTGTTGAAAATAAATCATAAAAAAAGCCAGACTGGAATATGCCAAACTACATGTTGACAAGCCACAAAGCTTCTGGGAGAATGTCCTATGGACAGATGAGACAAAAATGGAACTTTTTGCCAAGGCACATCAGGTCTATGTTCACAGACGGAAAAATGAAGCATATGAAGAAAAGAACACTGTCCCTACTGTGAAACATGGAGGAGGCTCTGTTATGTTCTGGGGCTGCTTTGCTGCATCTGGCACAGGGTGTCTTGAATCTGTGCAGGGTACAATGAAATCTCAAGACTATCAAGGGATTCTAGAGAGAAATGTGCTGGCCAGTGTCAGAAAGCTGGGTCTCAGTCGCAGGTCATGGGTCTTGCCATAGGACAATGACCCAAAACAAACCGCTAAAAACACCCAAGAATGGCTAAGAGGAAAACATTGGACTATTCTAAAGTGGCCTTCTATGAGCCCTGACCTCAATCCTATTGAGCATCTTTGGAAGGAGCTGAAACATGCTGTCTGGAAAAGGCACCCTTCAAACTGGAAACAACTGGATCAGCTTGCTCTTGAGGAGTGAGGAGGCCAAAATACCTGCAGAGAGGTCTCATTCAGAATTCCGTTGAAGCATGGTTGAAAAGCAATGTCTGACWTTCATTGGTTAACATTCATAGAATTCTTATTTATTATTACTTTTGTCAGATTAAAGTTATTTCTGTGACCATTGTGAGTTTTTCTTTCATTGACCGAAGGGTACCAACAATTTTGTCCACGTGTACTGTCTTTATCTGAGTGTGAGGGCCAGATGGAGAGTGGTGGTGATGACGGCATCTTTTGTTGACCAGCTGGGATATACAAACTGCTGGTTTCCGTAAGGGTGGTAGGATCTATTGAAGGTTTTCATGTGCCCCATGACCAACGTCTTTAAGCACTTCATAATGATAGGTGTGAGATGGTCATTGAGGCAGGAAACAGGTCGTGATGTTGAAACAGGTTGGAACAATAGCACTGCTCAGGGAAGTGTAAAAGATGACCCTGAGAACAGCTGGTCTAGCTGGTCTGCACAGCGCTGGGCACTTTGCCAGGAATGTTGTATAGTCTAGGAGCCTTCCCTGGGTTAATTCTGCATAGAGCATTCCTAACTGCCATACGATTATGCACATCAAAAGGTACAGATGTTATTTGGTACCTCTGGAAGGGAGGCATCACAGTCAAAGGCAGGTGTTGTTGCCTTGTAGTTGGTGATGGCCTAAATGCTCTGCCACATTCACCATGTGTCACTGATATCCTGGAAGTGGCTGTAAATTCCCTGGACGTGGGTATGCTTACCTCTCTAATGGCACAAGAGAGTTTGCCCATCAATGTTCCAAGGGCTACTTTATCAAATGATCTGAATGCAGAGTGCTATGGATACAGGTTCTCAGCAACACTTGCACGTTTGTGGTCATCCACACAAGAAATTGCTGTGTTGTTTCCATAAACACATTGTTGGGTTGTTCATGCTGGATCAAAATTCTGGGTTATTTCGGGTACTTTAAACACATTGTTGGGTTGGTACATGTTGGTCAAATGAGATGTAGTGGGTCATTTATAAATGAACACCTGGTTGGGTGATTTTGACTCAATAACTGATTTATTATTTATTCTCTGGTTTCTCAAATGGCAGCCTGCAAAATGTCCGAAATATTACTGTTATTGTGTCACAAACGTACTTTTAAGAGTTGTTTAGGCAAGAATGTATGTGTGTACAGCTCAAAACCTCCATCGGTTATTAAAGATATTTTTAAAAAACTATTTTGGAGATTTGAGCTCAAAGCAAATCATCCAGGCTCTGAGCTCATGTACCTGCACAACGCAACGCAAGGGATTTATTTAGTTTGGGGTATTTTTAACAGGCAATCTTTGATATAATATGGTTATGGTACTGTATAATATACCGGGGCTGTGGGACGCAACCTGTACTCTGCGTTACATTTGCAATATACCCGGTGTCCTCAAACCCTCAAGTGTGCACTTCTAAGTCAAGTCTGTTCTTTGCGTTCTTGGAATTGAGACACAACATGACAAACTTTCTGGATTCTTCACTTCTGAAGCAACAGGCATGCCACTTAAAGCTGGCAGTATTTTATGGAAATTTAATATAAAATTTTACCTAAATTTTCAAAGCTGTAGTTGTAGAATCTACTTAATCAAATGAACTGTGTCAACCTAGCAAGAGTTAATTTTACCCACTGGTTGGGTCAAATAAAATAACCCAGCACTTGAGTAACACTTAACTCAGCTAGAGTGTCAATTTAAACCTTTATGTTTTCTCTTTAATCCTGAGTTCATTGGCTTTCTTCTCCTTAATGTTCTTTTCCTCTTTCCTTAATGTTTTTTCTTTATTTCTTTACCATACAATTGCAGATCAGAAAAGTGTTACCCTGCTTATTGGTTCACACACAGAGAGACGCATATGAAGGGTTTATATGGCCAGAGCCAAACTATAGCCAAAGCCCCGCCAAAAAGAAAAAAAAAGTCTGTGTGAAAAAAACAAACAAGAGGGCCACTACTGAGAAAGAGAAGGAATGCCTCAAACAAAAGTGAACAGGTAAAGAAAAGAGAAAAATTAAGTTAAGAGACAGAACTGAAAATAAAAATAAATGTGAAAATACAAAAGAAAAGAGAGAAGAAGAATAACCCTGTGTCAAGGAGAAAAGGAAGATTAATATTTCAGGTACTAAAGCTTAATCCTGTATCGAAAAGATGAGGAAGCTTTGCGTTTTGTGTTTGGGGTTGTAACACCAGTCTGATTGGTATGTTTAAAATGGTATATAGCATTTGTGTATAATCACTAAAATGCGTTTTAACTTAGCTAAAGGAGTATGCACCAGATCCTGTTTGGGAAACAAATAGTAAATAATAAGTATGTGGGGGAACTATCCTACTCCAGTCGGATGTACAGTACAGTGAAACCTAAATTAAACAAATAAAACAAATTAACCTGCACTTTACCTTTAAAAAAAGTAACAATAAATCCCGTCTCATAAGCATCTCCGTTTGTGCGCGCAGATGCTGTGTATGTGTGTTTGTGTGTGTGTTTTTGTGCGTGGAATTAGCCCCTCCCCTCTACTCGTTTGAAAACGGAAACATCATTTTTACAGGGAAAAAAAAACGAAAGTTTTCTAATGACACTCTTTTTTGTGTTTCTGTGTAGAACAGACAGTGTGTGTGTGTGTGTGTGTGTGTGAGAGAAGGCGACGGGGAGCAGAGAGTGTGCGCATGTGTGTGTGTAAGTGTACGGTGTGAAATGACGCGCGCACTGTAGGCTGATACAGAGAAGAAGCAAATGGATCTTTAACCTCTTTGGTGTGTGTCTTTCCGTGTGTGCACGTTATAATAAACAGTACATGCACGCTGTACACACACGCATACAAGCACAAAATAAAAGATGTTTTACACGCACGCGTGGTCACAGTGTTATAGTAAACAGTACACGCGTGCACGGACGTTGATTATACCAGTGAGAGACGAGCACTAAGACCCAGCAGCAGAGACGATTACCCACAATTCCGCAGTGCAAGAAAGAGAAAAATCATTGGCTCAGGTGTGATCACGTGACACACAGTGCCAAAACAAGAAGCGCATGCATAATACATGACTCATGTATGCATTTTTCAAGTAAAAAAATTTTTTTTAATCTTTGCTCTTGTGGAACACTCGCAATCCGGGGTACCAAGATCAATTTTGACAGACTAAACAATCAATGTCTAAACTAAAAGGTGTATAAGACAAGGCTATATATGAGGCTATATATGCACATAATACAGTAAGACAGTACAAAACACAGTAACCCAAAACACTATCCTCAACATTTTGTAACGGAGGTTATTTATAAAGGCAGGTTGCAATTCGGTCCCACCAAGCTTCCTTTCAGATCTTTTTTATATTGTTACTCCTTTCCAGTGTTGGGTGTAACGCATTAGAGTACTCGGATTACTTTTTTGATGTAACGAGTAATCTAACGCGTTAGGTCCGTCATTCAAATACTCAGTTACTTAGTTACTCAGACAATTTATGTAATCTGTGAGCCAGACAGCAGTCATTCCCAATCCATTAGTGTGTGTGTGTGAGAGGAAGTCGTCCTACAAGCGCCATCCCCGATAGCCCACACCCCCCTGTTATTCCTGCTGTTATACTCCTATCTTATCTATGCCGTTTGACTATGTGAGGACCGATGTGTGGAAAGATGGAAACCTAATCACAGCGCCAAAACTCGCAGTGAATCATGATGAACTGTACTTATAGGCACCGCGTGAAACCGCGTAGGCGAGATAGGGGTATTAGTAGTTAACAGATTATGGGCCAAATTTCGCTGAGTGATGATGGTAGAATAATTATAAAGGTCTTGACTAAAACAACATGCATGAGGAAGCACAAAGGAGTTTTTATTTTCTGCAATGGAAAAGTACTCGAACTAGTTACCTTTATCAGAAAGTAATGCAGTAATGTAACAGATTACTTTTTGAAGACAGTAATTTTGTAATGTAATTAGTTACTTTAAAAAGTAACGTCTCCCAACACTGCTCCTTTCATATACAGTCTCCCCCACACCTGAAGATCATTCAGAAATTTCAGCCACTGTTTTAAAAGCATGCAGAATCTTTCACTCAGTGCTAAAGTATTATCTCATGCCATGTCTGTCTTGCCTCCATGGCTTTATCTGATTGGATCACACTTCAATTTCAATTTCCCATCCACTGCAAGCCATTTAACCGATGAGCCTTTATTAACGTTCACAAATTTGTCTGACTGATCACACTAAGATTTCCTGGTTTTCAACCCACTGCCCGCCTTTGAACCTATTAGAATCTGTTAAGGTTCATGGATTTCTCTGCCTTTTAACACTCAAATTGCCTAATTTATAACCCATGTGATGCTTTTGAAATAAACAGACTCTGTCTGGTGTTTACAGATTTGGCTGCCTGATTACTTCTGAGCTTTTCAACCTTGGCCTACAGGGGGGGTATTCCAGAAAGCAGGTTTTGTGACATACACGGGTAAGTTTAAGAGTAAGTTTGTGGATAACCTCAACTTTCGTTTCCAAAAACTGGGTATGTATGTAACCATAGCAACTTACTCTCTCAAGATAACCTGCTCGGTAGCAGTTTATGTTTCAGGGTAAGTTTGTTTCAGAGGCTTATTGAGCATGACGTGCGCTTTTGATGAAGATCCTGTGGACGTGGAGGCACAAATTATACGAGTTTTTTTCCACCGGGAGAGAGTTAAAAGACGTATTGATGTCTTTTAATTATTTGAAAGAGTGTTATTGGTTTTCAAGGAAATCGTTAATTTACTTAACACATCTCTTGAAACCGCATATTGCTAATGCTCAAGGTAATTAAACACATTGTGTACTGTTAACGTAAATAATTGCAATTAGGTCAAATTAATAGACCTTTTTGAGTATTCAGGACTTTTTGATATTTTAAGTAATCGTGAGTATGTATGTAACAGTAACCGTCACTTTAAAGTTCCATCAAGTAACACTCTATAGAGCGCTGGTGGATCAGTGGTAAAGGTTTCACCTGCCATGTGAACGGCCCGGGTTCGATCCCTGGGCTGGCTTGTCTGATGTGGTGAAAGCACCAGCAATTTATTTGATTTGCAACAAGTTCAACAAACTCAAAAATKTASASTTCTGTTTACTTAAAATTGGAAACATCATCACTTAAAAAATTGATGTAACTTATTACAGTGTACATAGCACTTCAGTTTTTTTTTTTTGTGTGTGTGTCATGGCATTTCTGTATATGTGGGTGATGTAGAGCCGTTCACACAGTATGTCTGGCACTTAAAGACTTTTTACACACACCGTAAACCTGATTAAGTTGGCAAAACTCAAAAAAATTAGAGGTAATCAGTTACATGAATTTTTTTAAGTAATGATGTTTCCGATTTGAAGTAAACTATAAATTTTKGAGTTTGTTGAACTTGTTGCAAATCAAATAAATTGGTGTTGCAGTTGTTGGGAATCGAACCCGGCTCTTTCGCATGGCAGGCGAAACACTTACCACTGAGCCACCAGCGCTCTATAGAGTTTGACTTGGTGGAATTTTAAGGTGACGGTTACTGTTACTTACGTACTCACGATTACTTAAAATATCAAAAGGTTCTGAATATCCAAAAAGGTCTATTAATTTTACCTAATTGCAATTATTTAAGTTAACTGTACTCAATGTGTTTAATTACTTTAAGCATTGGAGTTTACAGTATACAATATAATAAAAGGGAAGCCGATGTCAAATGTGTTATTTAATACTCACGCATTTACTCTGTCCGTTATTTTTTGCCAAGCCAACTCTCTTTCTTTAACCGATGCAGCCGTGTTGCTTTTTTTCATTATTATTGGCTTGAATTCATCATATGCTGCATTAAAACCTCCAACTCCGCCTCCGCCTCTTTTTTCACCTTGATTTTCCATTTTGACTCATGAAATCGGCGATCCATTGAAAATGTCTATATGTATGCACCGTGCACGCGCATTAGCTCTGGGTAACCAGTAGGAGGTTGATTAAACTTACTCTTCTCAGGGGTTTTGGAACAGACATACTCATGGTATGCGGGTTTGGGGTAAATCAACCCTGAGGTTAAGTTTTACCAAATGGTAAGTTAACCCAGCTTTCTGGAATACCCCCCAGTACTTTCTGAAACGGAGACACAATGATGTCTGTCGCAGCAAAATGGCAACGGCCAAAATAAATCAGTCACATTTCATGTCATAAATGAAACAACCGACCGGTGGCGCAAAGTGACATTTTCATTTAACGCATTTTTGAAATATGATTTGAGCTTAAGTCATAAAAAAAAGTCATATGTTGTATCTAAGAAATATTAGTGATGGTAATTTCCACATCTGAGTACTTTATACAATAAACATGAAAAAACAGTGCCAGAGCTACTGACATTTACTGTACAATAATGAGTTAAATGTTGTTAAATCAAGTTCACTAACTAACAGTTTTATTTATACAAAGAATGAACTGTTATATAGGCTCTGTTTGTATCTGGTTATTGTTATTATTTTAAAGAAATGTTACATTTAAAGACATTAAACTTTGATCCCCAGCTGAAGCACAAAAATATAGAAATAACTGGAAAAATAGACTTTCAGAATAGAACATTAGAATAACAAAAAAATACACTCTAAAAAATGCTGGGTTGTTTCTGAAAACACCTGGTTGGGTTATTTTGACCCAACAACTGGTTTATTCTTTATTCTCTGGTTTCTCCAAACGGCCTGCAAAATGTTAGAAATATTCAAATTCAATTTTTATTTGTCACATACACAGTCATACACGATATGCAGTGAAATGCTTATATGACCAGTTACCTTAAAGTTTACAAGAAAAAAGGAAATAAATAGTGAAATAAAAATAAAAATAAATAAAATAAATAATAATAAAAATAATAGTCAGTTTGAGACCTTAAAATCAATTTACAAGAAATAAGAAAATAAATTGTGAAATAGGACTAAAAATTAATGAAAATAGAGTAAGTTAAGCTATAAAACAAGATTCAGATACAAAATTTTCAAAAACATATAGGAAATATAAAAATATATTTACACCTAGGATTATTAGGGACACCATACTAATACGGTGTTTGACCCCCTTTCGCCTTCAGAACTGCCTTAATTCTACGTGGCATTGATTCAACAAGGTGCTGAAAGCATTCTTTAGAAACGTTGGCCCATGTTGATAGGAGAGCATCTTGCAGTTGATGGAGATTTGTGGGATGCACATCCAGGGCACGAAGCTCCCGTTCCACCACATCCCAAAGATGCTCTATTGGGTTGAGATCTGGTGAAGGTGGGGGCCATTTTAGTACAGTGAACTTGTTGTCATGTTCAAGAAACCAATTTGAAATTATTTGAGCTTTGTGACATGGTGCATTATCGTGCTGGAAGTAGCCATCAGAGGATGGGTACATGGTGATCATAAAGGGATGGACATGGTCAGAAACAATGCTCAGGTAGGCCGTGGCATTTAAATGATGCCCAATTGGCACTAAGATGCCTAAAGTGTGCCAAGAAAAGATCCCCCACACCATTACTCCACCACCACCACCAGCCTGCACAGTGGTAACAAGGCATGATGGATCCATGTTCTCATTCTGTTTACGCCAAATTCTGACTCTACCATTTGAATGTCTCAACAGAAATCAAGACTAATCAGACCATCCAACATTTTTTCAGTCTTCAACTGTCCAATTTTGGCAAGCTCATGTAAATTGTAGCCTCTTTTTCCTGTTTGTCGTGGAGATGAGTGGTACCCGGTGGGGTCTTCTGCTGTTGTAGCCCATCCACCTCAAGGTTGTGCGTGTTGTGGCTTCACAAATGCTTTGCTGCATACCTCGGTTGTAACGAGTGGTTATTTCAGTCACAGTTGCTCTTCTATCAGCTTGAATCAGTCGGCCCATTCTCCTCTGACCTCTAGCATCAACAAGGCATTTTCGTCCACAAGACTGCCGCATACTGGATGTTTTTCCCTTTTCACACCATTCTTTATATACCATAGAAATGGTTGTGCATGAAAATCCAAGTAACTGAGCAGAATGTGAAATACTCAGACCGACCCATCTGGCACCAAAAACCATACCACACTCAAAATTGCTTAAATCACCTTTCTTTCCCATTCTGACAATCAGTTTGGAGTTCAGGAGATTGTCTTGACCAGGACCACACCTCTAAATGCATTGAAGCAACTGCCATGTGATTGGTTGATTAGATAATTGCATTAATGAGAAATTGAGCAGGTGTTCCTAATAATCCTTTAGGTGAGTGTATGTGCAAATGTCCAATTGCCATGAATGTCCATTCTATGAGGTGTGCAAAAATGCAGAGGCGTTTTAGTCCAGTGTATTGATCAGGTTGAGAGACCGTATCGCCTGCGGGAAGAAGCTCCTCCTCAGTCTCTCTATATTGACCTTGAGGGAGCGGAAGCACTTTCCAGACTGCAATAGAGAGAACAGTCCATTGCTGGGGTGGCTGAGGTCCTTCAGAATCTTCCTGGCCTTGGTCCAGCACCGCTTGCTGTAGATTGAGTGCAGATCAGGGAGCTCAGTTCAGATGATATGCTCAGCTGATCGCACCACCCTCTCTAGGGCTCGTCTGTCCTGCATGGTGCTTTTCCCGAACCAGGTTGTGATGTTTCCCATCAGGATGCTCTCTATAGTGCAGGAGTAGAGGTTCCTGAACACCTTAGAGGGCAGTCTAAAGTCTCTCAGGCGTCTGAGTTGGTAGAGACGCTGTTGGGCCTTTTTCACCACGGTGTTGATGTGACAGGACCATGACAGGTCCTGCGTAATGTGAACACCAAGGTACTTGAAGCTGTTCACTCTCTCCTCTGGGGTCTCGTTGATGATGGGAGTCTGGTAGTTCCTTTCCTGCTTAGTGCTGAAGTCCACTATTAGCTCCTTTGTCTTACTGACCTTTAGAAGGAGGTTGTTCCTCTGGCACCAGTTCTCCAGATTTCCAATCTCCTTCAGGTAGGCCATCTCATCGTTGTCAGAGATCAGACGGTGTCATCTGCAAGCTTAATGATGGTGGTGAAGCTGGTAGTGGCCACACAGTCGTATGTGTACAAAGAGTACAGCAGGGGGCTCAGAACGCAACCCTGTGGGGCTCCAGTGCTGAGGGTGAGGGAGGCTGAGAAGTGTCCACCCATCCAAACTGCCTGTGGTCTCTCAGTTAGAAAATTGGAGATCCACTGGCACAGAGATGAGCTGAGTCCCAGGTGCTCCAGCTTGGTGGTGAGTGTGGAGGGAATTATGGTATTAAATGCACTTTAACATAATTTCCCCTTCCAGTGTCCAGGTAAGTGAGTGATGGAGGAGATGAGAGATGGCATCGTCTGTAGAGCAGTTCGGGCGGTATGCAAACTGAAATTGATCCAGTGTGTCTGGTAGTGAAGAGATGATGAAGTCTTTGACCAGCCGCTCAAAGCACTTCATCACCACTGAGGTGAGGGCTACATGTCGATAGTCATTGAGGGAAGCAGGATGGGGTTTCTTCGGAACAAGAACAATGATGGACTCTTTGAAGCATGTGGGGATCACCGACTGAGATAAGGAGAGATTGAATATCTCTGTGAACACATGTGCTAGCTGGTATGTGCAGGCTCTGAAGACTCTACCTGAGATGCTGTCTGGTTCTGTTGCTTTCCTGGTGTTCACTCTCCTGAAGGCTCTCCTCACGTCATGCTCGGAGATGATGAACGCATTTCCGGTGCTGGCAGTGACTTCATGTCTGCAGCCACTAGCGCTGCTAGCATTAGCATTGCTAACATCTTTAGCTGCAGCCTCAAAGCAACCATAGGAAGTGTTCAGCTCATCTGCCAGAGTCATGTCCGCGTTCGTCATACCGGATGTTGGTGCTTTATAGTCTGTTATTGTTCTTAGTGACTGCCACAGGCTCCTAAAGTCACTCTGTTGGAGCTGTGACTTTAGTTTCCTCCCATAGCGCTGCTTCACCTTTTTCACCGCCTTCTGGACGTTATATAACGCAGCCTTTTACAAGTCCATGTCCCCTGACGCAAGTCCCGCGTTGTAGGCAGCAGTGCGAAATCTCAGAACGTCACGGATGGTTTTATCCACCCACGGCTTCTGATTGGGAAACATTCTGATGGTAGTTTTCTGTACGGCATCGTCCGCTAGTTTCCCGATGAATCCCACAATCGCTTCCGTAAACACGTTGATGTCATCGGAGCTGTTTCGGAACATGCCCCAGTCTGCGTCACCGAGTGCGTCCTGTAGCCTGTGGCCACCGATTGGTCCATCCAGTGCGCGACCTCCCTCTGAACCGGAACTTACTGTTTAAGCCTTTGTTAACATTTTGGCATGAGGAAGATGGCAGCATGGTCAGATTTCCCAAACAGTGGACGAGATTGTGCCTTGTAGCCATCCTTGACTGTTGTATAACAGTGGTCCAGTGTCCTTTCGCCCCTGGTGGGGCAGGTGAAGTGTCGGTGAAAGTTCGGCGCTGCTCTTGAGGTTGGCATTGTTAAAGTCCCCCACTACAATAAGCACAGCATCCCAGTGTTGTGTCTGGCGCTATGTGAGTGCCTCATGCAGCTCGAATAAGACAGTGCCAATGTCTGCTTGTGGTGGAATATAAACGGCGCTGATTATGACCGATGTATATAAAGGACAACATTTGATGGAATAGTAATTCCAGGCTGCGTGTGCAGGAATGTGTAAGAGGAACGATGTTTGCGCTATTGCACCAGCCACTGTTCACCATTAAACACACGCCGCCTCCCCTCGACTTCCCTGAGTCCCGTGTCCTGTCCATGAGATGAGCCGAGAAGAAGGCTGGCTGGATGGCGTGGTCCGGACATGCTGGGTTCAGCCATGTCTCAGTGAAGCAGAGAAGATTGCAGTCACAAACGTCTCACTGGAACTTTATCCTGGCCCTGAGGTCATCAAGCTTGTTCTCCAGGGACTGGACATTGGCGAGTAGAATGCTAGGCAGAGATGTGCACAGGCTCTCAGCCTGTTCCTGATGCCGGCTCGTTACCCTCGGGGCCGCCGCTTCGCGTCCTTTGTTCTCCCTCAGGATCTCACTCGGCCAGTGCGGATCCGGAGTTAAAAACATTGAATTGTGAGTACATTGTAAACCAATAGAAATAAGAGTATCTCTATTGTACCTGCTGGAAATTAACTTAATAGACAAAAACAAAGTAAACTAGGTCAGACCTCAACGGCGACATCTCATAATATTACGGTTATTGTGTCACAAAGTGTAGTTTTAAGAGTTGTTTAGGCAAGAATGCATGTGTGTACAACTCAAAACCTTCATCAGTTATTAAAGACAGCGTCTATTTAAAAAATTGGCCCAACAATTTCGGAGATTTGGCAATGCCGATGCATATGCCTCATGTACTCCGCCCAACGAGGTATTTTACTTTGTGCATTTCTAGTATTCTTTAGTGTAATACAATTATAGTATAATATATCGCGTATGTGTTTTCGTGTGTGTCACCCAAAAGGTGTCAATAGGTCTTACAAATTCATGAAAAGTCGTGGATTATTCAGTGAAACACAGGCTCTGCTGACAAAAGTTAGGCACATCAGTCAGGCAGTGTGGAAGAAATGGAAAGTTTCCTCTTCATCACAGGCCTTGTATTGTTTTTGATGCCTCTATACACAACCTGTGATTTTTTTATGCTATTTTACAAATGAAAAATACAAATGGTCTATTCTTTTGTTTTTTATTAAATTTTTTTATAAAATATAACATTTTTATATTTTATAAAGAATACCAAAGAATATTGTGTATAGAGTGATTAAAACAATACAATTCATGTTATGATAAGGAAAGTCTCAACTTCTTCCATTCCAGGAATTAAAAAAGGTAACAATGTCAATTTTAGAATCTGGAACCCGGAAGATGAAATTTACACAAATTTAAAAAGAGGCCTGAAGCACTGCAGGTCTTCTGAAGAGCCTCAGATCCAAGAGGGTCTTAAAGTGGGGAGCGGTGCATTTCAGTTTCTCTGAATGTATAGGTGAGAATAGTTGATTCACACCTGAGGGGGGGTGCATTATTTGCATTTGAATGTTGTCTGACATTTTGAAGCACACACAGTAACACTAAAACAACAACCCATCATAAACAGGAAGAAGAGGCCCTGATTATATTGCATAAATACTATTTAGTACAACAAAATTCTTCTGCGCTCTGGAAAACTTTTTGTGCGGTTGAGTGCTGATTACACTAGGTAGGTAATTAAAGAGGAGGAAGTAAACAATAGCCCACGTTTAGAAAATTTTTATTTAAGACTATAAAAAATAATCGTACATCTATTCTTAGGCGTGCCAGCTGCCACTTTTTAGTTAAAAAAATTCCTATCCAAATAATGCCAACATGACTATTTATTTTAACTATTTAAACCATTAAATTTTTTATTTTACTATTTTAGCTATTACTGTTTTATTTACTTCAAAATAATATTAAAAACAAGAAGTATCCTGTATTCAGGGTCACGGGGGCCTGGAGCCTATCCCAGGAGACTTAGGGCACATGGCAGGGTACACCCTGGACAGGGTGCCAATCCATCGCAGGGCGCAGACACACACTCACTCATTCACACACTACGGGCAATTTGGGAATGCCAATTAACCTAACCTCCATGTCTTTGACCTGTGGGAGGAAACCGGAGTACCCAGAGGAAACCCACCAAGCACAGGGAGAACATGCAAACAGAGACGGGAATTGAGCCTGGCTGGGGATCGAACCCGGACCCTGGCGGTGCAAGGCAACAATGCTAACCACTACACCACCGTGCCGCCCACAAGAACAATACATTTGTTAAAAATATTATTGATTAAATTTGGGCTGATAAATCTGTTGTCCTCAAAAATTGAACAGATGTGGACTCATGTCCATCAATCTGATATACAGTATGCTGGAGAAACTCCCAGGTGGGAAGACACTGCTTTGAGTAGTTCAAAGACAAGAAAAGCTTTAATCATCACTACACTGTAAACCCTAATGCTCAAAATAATTAAACACATTGAGTACTGTTAACTTAAATAATTGAAATTAGGTCAAATTAATAGACCTTTTTGAGTATTCAGAACTTTTGGGTATTTATGAGTTTGTAGAAATGACACTTTTCACGTTAGCTGAACAAATTTGATATTTTAAGTATTTCCACCAACTTAAAATCTAGTGCACTGGTGGCTTAGTGGTTGGTGTTTCGCCTGCCATGTGAAAGGCCCAGGTTTGATTCCCGCGCCGGACTGTCTGCAACAATTTATTTGATTTGCAACAAGTTCAACAAACATAAAAAATTATAGTTCTGTTTAAATTGGAAACATCATTACTTAAAAATGTGATGTAACTGATTACCTCAAATGTTTTGAGTTTTGCCAACTTAATCGGGTTTACAGTGTACAGATGAAACCAAAGAAATCACAAATTTATTAATGAATTATTAAAATGTCAGTCTCCTTGCTGTTTTTCCCCCGACGCATTCTGTAACTTAATGCGTGCGGCTGAGCGCTAATTAGACTACGCAGAGAAGTCCAGTCTCCCAACAGACCCCAAGCTACACTCCCTGCTGTATTTTATGGCGCGGGGAGAAGCCCGGGATAATTAGCAGCGATAGCTCACCAGCCATGCCTTGATACCGTGACCCTGCTCCTTCACACAACCAGCAGAAGGAGAGGCTGCCTAGCTAGTGAGTGAGGAGCGATATTGATTTAACCGCACTAGCCTGAGAGGCTGCCTAGCTAGTGATCTTTGAAGTGAGCAAGGAGCGATATTGATTTGGGCGCACACCCATCACAGGCGCACGCCATGACATCTTGTAACACAATAACAATAATATTTCAAATAATTTGCAGCCTGCCATTTGGAGAAACCAGATAATAAACAATAAACCAGTTGTTGGGTCAAAATAACCCAACCAGGAGTTCATTTGTAAATGACTCACTACATCTCATTTGACCCAACATGAGCAACTCAACAGATGTACCTGTTTTACATGGAAATTCACGGGGTTGTCACTGAACAATTTACCCTGACAAAAAGCAGTTAAGATAATAACAGTGGCAGCTGGCACACCTAAAAATATATATTCTAAATAAAAACTTAGGCTATTGTTGTTTCCTTACAATATTTGTTCATGTATTTTATTAAAATGAGGTTTGGGCTCTGGGATGTTGAGCCAGGGCCTTCTATAAATTCATCCAGTCTCACGCTTATACCATGCTTTTACTTGCGCAGACCAAAAAATGTCAAACCTTACCAAATAAATCCAAACTACTACTGTACTTGTAGGACTTGTAGGTTCCTGTTTAGTATTGACAGGTTTTTTTTATTCGTTTCGTGTTTTATTGAACATTTAATTTTTCCCAGTCTCCGAATTTAAACCCTGATATCCCTTCCACTCCCTGTAATGCCATGACTACTCATTATTTTCCTTTTTCTTAAAAAAACAAACAAAAGCAAACCAGCATTAACCTGCACTTCCCTGACAAGGGGTAGACTTTATATGGATAGGGTTTTATGATAAAGCAGAAAAAACAATTATAACTATAATTTTGAGTAATAGTAGGTAAATATGATAAGGTAGGGTAAATCGTTAGAGCACCGGCATCATGATCCCCTGCTTTAATTTCCTACCTAGTCTAATCAGCACTCAACCGCATGCATAAAGTTTTCCAGAGCGCACCGGCAAAAGTAGACTAATGATTATGAATGTATTGGGGAAAAACAGCAAGGAGACTGACTCTGACCATGTTAATAATTTATTGATAACTTAGTGATTTCTTTGTTTTTGGCTGTAGTGATGAAGATAATCATGTCATCTCTTCATGCCTGCAGCAGTAGATGCACCTATATTCATTCTTTATATGAATTACATAATCTGACATTTGTTTTCCATTAGTTTATGTAAAATCAGACATTTCGTTTCTATATATTTTTCATGGCTGTGAGGCAAGTATAAAGTATAGAGTTTAGTCTATAGTCTATAGTTATAGCGCCACTTAGCAGTAAAGCGAGGCTAACAGGACTAGCATGACCTTTACTAAGCCTAACAAGGTAAACAGGGCTAACCGCACTAACCAGGGCAATCTCTGAAATGAGTGCACTATGCTGTCTCATACTGAAACTGGGTCATAGAGGTTGGTCCATATGCTTCTTTTTCAAGCTGGACTAGCTGTTCCTGGAGTAACTCCAGTAACTCCTGCAGACACTCCTAGGCATATGTTCACCTTCATGGCAAGTTTCTCGATCACTGTTACATAGTCACCACCGATAGTCTTCGTCCACCCTCCGTTGACAATCTGTCTGGGGTTCCTTCTCACCCTGAACACCACTGCACCAGGACCCCCTGTTCCATTCTTTACGGTCATTGCAGAGAGGCCATGCTGGGCTCCATTATGTTGTGTCTTTATGGGAACGCATCATATCGCAAGCCGGAAGGCATCCAAGCTCAGCTGCGCTGCTTGCTCACCTCTCACAGTCTCTCTCAAGAGCATTCTGTGGGCTCTATCCTCTCTCTCTCCTGCACATTTTGCGATATCATGCCAGCTAACAAGCCGGCTGCCTTCAAAGTCTGCAATCCTTGCCGTCAATGTCACAGCACCCCCACCCCCCCCAAAAAATATACATTTTAAGGAGGCCCTTCTGAGCTGATGGACATGAGTGTTCAGTATGTGTTCTCCACTGAACCAGGACTCATCTTTTTAACTATGAGATAACGAGATAAGATGACAAAACACCACAGGGAAAGTGTCAATGACCTTATAGAATCCTGACGGCCCAGAGTCATGACATTTACGCAAAAGTGGACCACATGCGGTGTAATGGAAGCATAGAGGAGTCAACCAGCGCTTGTTGCAGCCCCATAGTTGTCATGCCCAGGCCAGATGGGTTGATCTGTCTCTGCAATAATTTCCAATGATTTAGTGCTTCAATACAACACACTTTATTTTAATTCCAGACTTCACCAAGGGCTACTGGCAAGTGGTCCTAACACTTGAGGCCAAAGAGAAGATTGCACTACTAATGTTCAGTGGCATATTTCAGAGGTTAAAGGACATTGTTTTGCATCCACATCACCAGTATGTGGCCGCCTACCTTGATGACATTATTATCCACTCAGGGTCCTGGGCAGCCATCTGACTGGTCCTGGAAGGTCCTGGAAGAACTGAAAAAAGCATGTCTGACAGTACCCAAAAGATACGTCATTTGGGGCTAAGCAAGGTACAGTACGTGATAGTACCTGAGCTATCAGATTGGCTTGACAGCTAGATTAAAACTAAAAAAAAAAAAAAACTATATTAAAAATAAATAAACAATATATAGTTGTTCTCAGTAATATCATAGGCATGTTGATATTCAGTCTAACAATGTAAATGGCACAAATGGCATTTTTTATAAACAGATGATGATTTGTTCATTTAATCAGTTATTTGGCTCTGCCAACACAAATCCTTCCACAACTGACGAAACTGCTGACCAGCATCAACCAACAGTTAGTTTAATTAACAATGTGAAAGTAGTTGTAAATTAAAGGATAAACAATGGAGGGGTGGACAGTTCTGTTTCTCTTAATATTTCCATGTTTTCAAATTTAGAATATCACCTAACCTGCCAAATTGTGTAAAATAGAATGTTTGCTGTACATACAAAGTAGTGCACTTGATCAGGGGTTAGAGAGGTATGCGGGATGAAGCCTTGCCATGCGGGATTAAGCTTTTCTTTGTAGCTCTCATTGGCTATGAACAAAAGAACACAGTTGGTTTAGCTAGTGGTTTGACACCTGCAATGCAGCTGTCACTAACATTGGCCATGCCCCTATTTATGCATTACTTTATGGCTGAATATAATTTTAACTGATGGGTTGCCTAAAAATCTACCCCCTACAGTTATCATGAATGGAAATTCTAGCTATAGTGATCAAAGACTTTTTGTCCCATTTTGTTGACTCAAAGAAAATTGTAGCCTCAGTTCCCTATTCTTAGCTGACAGGTTGACATGTAGTCCATTTAGAGATGCTTTTTGGCATAACTTGGTTGTAATGAGTCGTTAGTTTCTGTTGCCTATCTATCAACTTAAACCAGCAATTCTCCTGTGAACTCTAGCATCAATAAGGCTTTTTTTTTTTCTCAGAGAATGGATAACTTCTTTCTTTCAGATAATTCCCTTTAAACCTAAGCGATGAGTACACATGAAAAAATCCCAGTAGGCCAGCAATTTCAACAACCATGCCACAGTCGAAGTCATGTAGCTCTTAAAATCCAGAGCATTTTAGGCATTTTTTGCATTACTGTGTTTTAATAAATAGGGGTCAGGATTGTGCAATATTGAGTGACATATGAGGCAATATGAGAAACTGAATTATATTCCAATTTAATTTTCTATACAAACATGATTGAACAAATTGTAAAAATTGGGTACACAGGAAAAAAAAAGCACTGATATTTTGAATACAGGATTAAGCGATATACAGTAGATGATGAGTGAGTGAGGTGGATTACTCCATGTATCTGAAATACCTTCTAAAAAGAACATATTTTGTATATCGAATAATGATCCATTCCTCTATTCATGCTGCTCAGGATCATAACAAGAGTAAAAACAGAGAACAGATGGATGCAAGCAGCACTGCTTTACATATTTTATGACAAACTTTTTTAACCTATTTATTTTATGATTTTTGTGGGATGTTCTGTTTTTAACAGGCTGTTTATTAATATGGCAAAACTGGTGGTAAACCCAAGATCATAATCTTATGGAACAAAGTCCACAGAACATAGCTAGACCATAGCTTTTGCATCTGCATCAAATGTAAAGCATGGCATTCACATAAGAATTAACAGAACGTTAATCAAAAAAGATCATCCAGATCATTTCTCAGATATAGCAGTTTCGAAATGAATCATTTACACACAAAGTTGAATGATTTACAAACATTGTTACAAATACATGAAATACTAAATTAAAAGGTCACCAAATTATATCGTGAACTGATGTACTTCTAAGGAATCAATAACTGCACTTTTAAACCGTATGTATTTGCTTCAGAGTAAAAAAAAAAAAAATTTCATTAATTGCACATGATAGAAGGATTCCTAGGTCGTTTGTGCAATGCCTCCTGAGCATCCTCCATGTAAACTAATATTATGAAGCATATCTGTCAGACCTTAAAACATTTTTTTTTCGTTATGTATACTATTATTTGAGTTGATTGCTTTAACCTGAAAAACTACTGAAGGCTTCCATACAAATTATGTGTGTCCAGTTTGAATATTTTCATAGACTGTGGAGTCACCTAAATAAGCTAAATGGTAATGTAGTGAAAATGTGAAAATTTTCAATTCAACCTCACATTTGTATCTAAAGTCTTCAGGTACACCAATGCTTTTTAGAACTTTTATATAAATAAGATGTAAGCAAGTATACGATCAAAATAATACAAGCTTTGTCATTTGGTGTATTTTCACAAAAACTTTTGTTTATTTTGGGCTAAGAAACATATACACTTTATACAGAATATCCATATTTATAATGAAATAGCCTTTATTTATATAACATACAACTCAATTTATGTAACATACTGTACACTGCTAATTTTCAAGTTTAAATTGACAGTTTTAAACAGTTTAATTGTACAATTACACTTGTATTAAATGTAAATAACAAACATGAGTATTAATGTTTTGACTTACTTTTAGTCAACGGATACGGATTTAGCAGGCCAACACTCTCCATCTCATGTAGGGTAGCACATAACATCCCTCTCTGTCGCTATTGAGACAGACTGCATCAAAGTGTGTGTGTGCTGAGAGGCATGGGGCATCTGTGAAGATCATAAAACCAGTAAGCATTTTCTTAGAGCATGTCATCATCTAAAAATATTGATAATGAAATGCCCTTTTCATCATACAATGATTATTTGATCTATGTGTTTACCTTGTATAGCTACCCTGATAAAGCAGCACTCCAAGCAGCAAATACTCTCCTTCTCAATTGCCATCAGATGCCGCAGGACACAATCCATTTCGCCCCACTCTTGGCTCCTCACCCTTCTGATTGTATTGATTTTTATTTTGTTGATTATATCAATAAATGTCTTGAGGGTCGTCCTTGTCACTAATGTTGATCTCTGGCCCAAATTGAAAAGGCTGGAATACATTTTCTCTTGCGTTCGGGTTAAGAAACTGGGCCAAAATTGTACCAACCATTTGAAATCACTGCACTGTGAAGTAAACAGTAAATGCGGCCCACCAACAGAATGATTACAAAAAAATAAACTGTTTCCTTTATATACTACAAACTTTATACTAACAAAGTATTTGCCCAGCACAACATATTACAACATTTTGTATGTTACTTGGAATCAAAAATTGTCTCATAATCAGTTTCACTATAAATTTAATTGTCTCAAAAAACCTGTTAAAAATTATCTTGGTTTCCTCAAAGAAATGGTGCCAGTTTAGATTAAATTATTAAACAGATTATACACCTCTTTCATCTGTGCAGAGACAGATTATTAACAGATTATTAAAGCACATTACCTACTAACATGTACACAGTTCTTCAAAACATTTATAATATCGCATATGCTTCTTATACAATCACCAACTTTGTTGACTGGATAAGTTTGATATATAAGGTAGTACCGATGGTTTTCCTAAACCTGTTAGACTTAATAAGAAACTAAAAAAGAAATATCTATTGCAGATTACTTATTGTTGGCAAATATTTCTATTAGTTTAGGACATCAGTAGATAAGGAGTAAATGTTAATTAGAGTGGGAGTTGTAAATATTTGTACAGTGATATTTAGCTGTCAGTAAAAGCAGCTTTTAGCTTTAGATCAGGCTGAAAACAGTAATGGTCTGTATGTTGTCCCTTTGGCTGCTGATAAAGTTTTTCCCCAAGCTCTTCACAGATTTCTCCGAGTATGGATCGGTGTCCCTCATATAGAGAACCTAACCTTGTCCTCGACTGCCCTTCTTCAATACCAGACATCTTGATTTTCCTGGCTTGAAGGACATCCTGGTCTACCCAATCACCCAATGTTGTATCTTGGAGTTGGACTTAGGGCCCCTACCTTCTGGATCAACAGAGTTTACCAGTAAATCTATTCCCGGAGTAAATCCATTGTGCATCCAGTGATGATTCCACCCTACAGTCTGTTCCATTCTGGGGTTGGTAACCCTACTGACACTCTCAGGTGGAAGTTGTTGTAGTAATTAGTAGTAAGTAGAAAAAAGACGGTATCTCTTTTTGATGCTGGGACATGGTGTCTCTCCACTGTCTGACCTCACTGAGGAGCTGTGCAACCATGCTTAACGCAATCTGGTACCCCTGGAATGCCACCATTTTACACTAAAGTGTCAATAAACCCAAACCGATTAATGGTATTGGAGCTCTATAGCTCTGCTCCCAGGAGTCCTGGCGAGGGTCCGTCAACAAGGGTTGCGCCTCTTATTGATAGCGCCCCATTGGCCGACCAGAGTGTGGTTCTCGGATCTAATATCTCTCCTCGACGGCTCACCCTGGGTGATTCCAGTGAGGAGGGATCTTCTGTCTCAGGCGCAGGGGACAATACTTCATCCCCGGCCCGAGCTCTGGAACCTTCATGGAGTTGAAATATACACTCCTTCTGCAAAGCGGCACTACTAGGGTATCTTCCCTCTCCTCCAAATGATTTTAAAGATCTTCCCATTTATGTAGTGCTTGTAAACTCTGTACAATGTTCCCCTGAGTCCAGGAGCTGACCTCACTCCTGCTCTCTTCACGACCTCATGGATTTCTTGGGGTGTTATGATGTCCTGACAATGACCTGGTCAGTCTTTGTCATCAGCTTTTCCTGGTAGTCACTGGTCCATCCATGTCCACTATTGTAATGAAGAGTCTGCTGACATCTAGCTAGGGTAGATAATCAGTGATGTTTCCTGTGCAATTGGATGTTTCGTGTCCTTGTAACATCATACACTCTCGCTCAGGCGACCCAGCTGAGGCTGATCAGCTTGTATGTAATAACATTTGTCAGTACTAAAGCTAATATGGTTCTTAAGACCTTTGCACTGCACTGCACTGCACTGTACTGATTGTCACATGTCCCAAGTAATGAACCTGTGATCTGCCATGATACAGTGCCCGTGTTTCAGATAGGGTTAAAGGCCTTGCTCAAGGGCCCAACAATGGCAGCTGATGGTGCTAGGCTTGAATCACAAACGTTTAATGTCTTAACCATTTAAGCCAGCACTTAATTAATTAATCAATTATTAGAAAAAAATAAGCTACTGGCACCTAAAACATCCACAACGCAGATTACTGTTTTACATTAAACAGTCAGGCTTTTTCTCTCACCTAACAAATAGACTCAGATATTATCAGATTAATACCAGCTCAATAGTTCTATAGTCTATTAACTGGACTGCTGACCTTTTCACAGATCTTCAAGTTCTTTTTGATGCCAGGACAAGTCTTGTAGGTGGCAATTGAGCAAGTGGAGCAGGACATCTCACAGTGCTCCAAAATAGCATCCTGTGCTTCAGAACCAAGAGTTGGCACTAAAGAGGACAAAAGATAGCTGAGAATTGAACCCAATTTGCAGTTTATTATGTGAGAGAGAGTTATAAAGGAGAATAAGAAGAAACTTACTCACCTTGACTATGACAGGGTGCTTCCCTTTTGGCTGAAACCAGGGTCGGGTACTTTGTCTGGTGCTCTTCATTGAATAGTGCTCCCTCTAATCGTTTTGTCCTGCCTCCCTTCAGCTTTTCATCCACCTTATTCAGCCCTGAAGAAATCAAAGAATACACAGGAACACAACAGAACACAATATGTGAGACAATACAAAATGTGTTATCATAATACCAAAAGGCAGAGTAAAAGAGTGAATCAATAAGAACAGCAAAAATATCCCAAAAATCACTTCAAATGAAAGCTATAAAATCTCTTATATAAGGGAGAGACAGATATTAAGAGCAATGTCTTATTACAGGAATGCAGAAGAGGCAGCATGGCATGTTTTGGCAATACTCTCTGTCTGGCCTTAATCCTAAAATTAAGCATTTTTGCATGAATTTACTGGCCACAGGAATAACTGAATAAAATGTGATACACTACCACATTGTGGTAAAAATTGATGTAACTTGTGATTGTTTCAGTTTATTTTTTTTTTAAATTACAGTTCCTAAAAGGAAAGTTGGTCTTGAACATTAGACATTTTACAAGAGCTTTACAAATAAAATCTTTATGTTTTCTCATGTCTTGTGTGTTAGCAATGCATGGCAGTAGCAAAAAAGATATAGAATATACATATGCATTGCTTGTGTATATATGGTAAGATCTTAGTCTTGGGGTACACCACATAATGTACACATAGACACAAGACGAGGTCTTACGGAAAAGGGTAGTTTTATTGGAAAAATGGGGGAAGGAAGCTATCTTAAGAAGGGAGGGAGGATGTGCATGTGCGGGTCTAAATGTGTCCAGTTGGCATGTGGCTAAGCTCCATGCCTTGCTTTGAAAGAGTGGTGCAAGCCCGAGGTCTATTAATAATTCTCTCTCGCCAGCCTGCCAGATTTAGCGTGCATGCCCCCTTTCACACACCTGTTAAAGGGGAGGTGGCATGCCAAGTGAGCCCTTTGGAGTGACGCCCGTCACTGATGCATCTGAGACAATATATGCAGATTATTGTTTATTTTGTCAGCTATTTTCAATTTTTAGTCTTAGACTTAAGGGATAAATGTCCCTGATCATTTTTATCATATTTAGTCAATTTTATCCTATTTTTGTTTCGTCAAGTTTTAGTCGACTAAAAGTCTGGACATTTTAGTCTAGTTTTAGTCACAGGAACCTTTAAGTATTTTCGTCTAGTTTTTGTCAATTTAAATGTAACATTTTATCAATAAGATTATTATTAATTAACCCTAGAAGTCATTCTAGTCTAGCCAAAACCCCTTTTAAGGCTTTTCACAAAATAATTATCTTAATATTTTAAAATGTATCTTTTGATCTGATTTTTTCTTTGTCTTTTGGCTGTTCCCTTTCAGAGGTCGCCACAGCGAATCATCTGCCTCCATCTAACCCTATCCTTTGTATCCTCTTCTCTCACGCCAACTAACTTCATGTCCTCTCTCACTATATCTATAAATCTCCTCTTTGGTCTTCCTCTAAACCTCCTGCCTGGCAGTTCTAACCTCAGCATCCTTCTACCGATATATTCACCATTTCTCCAAACCACCTCAATCTGGCCTCTCTGACTTTATCTTCAAAACATCTAACATGAGTTGTCCCTCTGATGAACTTATTCTCAATCCTATCCATCCTTGTCACACCCAAAGAGAACCTAAACATCTTCATCTCCGCTACCTTCAACTCCGCCTCCTGTCTTTTCTTCAGTGCCACTGTCTCTAAGCCGTAGAGCATCGCTGGTCTCACCACTGTCTTGTACACCTTTCCTTTCATTCTCGCTGATACTCTTTTATTGCACAGCACACCTGACACTTTTCTCCACCCGTTCCAACCCGCCTGTACCCGCCTCTTCACCTCCTTTCCACAATTACCATTACTCTGGACCGTTGACCCTAAGTACCTAAGTCCTGCACCTTCTTTACCTCTGCTCACTGTAGTCTCACCGTTTCACTTGGGTCCCTCTCATTCACACACATGTATTCCGTCTTTCTGCGGCTAACCTTCATTCCTCTGCTTTCCAGAACATACCTCCACCTCTCCAAATTTTCCTCCACCTGTTCCCTGCTCTCGCTACAAAGCACAATGTCATCTGCGAACATCATAGCCCACGGAGACTCCTGTCTAACCTCATCTGTCATCCTGTCCATCACCAGAGCAAACAAAAAGGGGCTCAGAGCCGATCCTTGATGGAGACCCACCCCCACCTTGAACTCTTCTGTCACACCTACAGCACATCTCGCCACTGTCTTACAACTCTCATACATGTCCTGCACCACTAACATACTTCTCTGCCACTCCAGACTTCCTCATACAACACCACAGCTCCTCTCTCGGCACCCTGTCGTATGCTTTCTCTAAATCCACAAAGATACAATGCAACTCTCTATTACCTTCTCTGTACTTCTCCATCAGCATCCTCAAAGCAAATACTGCATCTGTTGTACTCTTTCTAGGTAAGAAACCATATTGCTGTTCACAAATGCTCACCTCTGCCCTTAACCTAGCTTCCACTACTCTTTCCCAAAGCTTCATTGTATGGCTCATCAGCTTTATGCCTCTGTAATTGCCACAGCTCTGCACATCTCCTTTATTCTTAAAAATCGGCACCAATACACTTCTCCATTCCTCTGGAATCCTGTCACTCTCCAAGATCTTTATAAACAAACTAGTTATAAACTCTACTGCAACCTCTCCTAAGCACTTCCATACCTCCACAGGTATATCATCAGGACCAACAGCCTTTCCACTCTTCATCCTCTGTAATGCCCTCCTCACCTCACTCTTACTAATATTTTCTACTTCTTGCTCCACAACACTCACCTCTTCTACTCTTTGTTCTCTTTCATTTTCCTCATTCATCAACTCTTTAAAGTACTTCTTCCTTCCATCTTCCCATCACCCTCCTGGCATCTGTCAGTACATTTCCATCTTTATCTTTAATCACTCTAACATGCTGCACATCTTTCCCATCTCTATCTCTCTGTTTCACCAACCTGTACAGATCCACCTCTCCCTCCTTACTGTCCAATCTAGCATACAAGTCCTCATATGCTCTTTGTTTGGCCTTTGCCACCTCTACCTTCACCTTATGCTGCATCTCCCTGTATTCCTGTCTACAACCTTCAGTCCTGTGTTGTCTGGCTACACTCTCCCCTACCAATACTTTGCCGTCATTGATTTCCTTCAGATTACAACGTCGACACAAGATGTAGTCCACCTGAGTGCTTCTGCCTCCGCTCTTAAATGTCACCCTATGTTCCTGTCTCTTCTGGAAGAAAGTATTCACTACTGCCATTTCCATCCTCTTTGCAAAGTCCACCACCATCTGTCCTTCTACTTTCCTGTCCTGAAGACCAAACCTGCCCATCACATTTTCATCACCTCTGTTCCCTTCCCCAACATGTCCATTGAAGTCTGCACCAATCAACACTCTCTCACCTGTGGGGATGCTCTTCATCACTTCATCTAACTCACTCCAAAATTTCTCCTTCACTTCCAAATCACATCTTACCTGTGGGGCATAACCACTAACAACATTGAACATCACACCTTCAATTTCCAGCTTCAGACTCATCACCCTATCTGATACTCTTTTCACCTCTAGAACATTCCTAACAAACTCCTCTTTCGGAATAACTCCTACACCATGGGAAAACAATTTGAACCCTGACCCTAAGCTTCTAGCCTTGCTACCTTCCACCTTGTCTCCTGGACACACAGTATGTCCACCCTCCTTCTCTGATCATGTCAACCAACTCTCTTGCCTTCCCTGTCATAGTCCTACTATCACTCCTAAACTCATGCCTTTCCTTTTCTCTCTCTGCTTTTGAACACGCCTTCCTCCTCTCCTTTTTTGAACAACAGTAGCCCAATTTCCACCAACACCCTGTAGGTCAACAGCACTGGTGGCGGTCATTGTTAACCCGGCCGCGACCGATCCGGTATGGAAATATTTGTGATGGGCGTCATTGATTTGGCAAATGTTTTACGTCGGATGCCCTTCCTGACACAACCCTCTGCATTTATCCAGACTTGGGACTGGCACAAGAAGACACTGGATTGCACCCCCCGTGGTTGCATTCATCGGATGTCTTCAGCTAATTATATAAATTTTTAACCATCACAACTGCTGCATGTTCATATTTTTTTAACTACAAAGCAATAGGAGCAGTACGAACAGTGTTTTGAAACATTTTTTAAATTATTTTTTTTTATGAATTTACACACTTGGACTGTTGTAGCTCCCATAGGTCACACTCATTTGCTAACCTATTAGATTAATGTGTTTGGCAACGGTTTAACTATAAACTAAAATAACATCAAAACATAATTATGTTCTCATGTCGTAACACGATTACCACAAAGAGGCTGTAAAACTAGGTGATTTTTATGGTTTACCATGATATACATTTTTATAGTAAACTCTTCAGGTTTGTGGTATTTTTTCCAGCAACGGTGTGCCCACACTGTTTCCCCTCCGATATTACTACACATCGGCTTTTTTTCTTCGGTTCAATATAAATAAAATGTATGAGATACAGAGAGTTTGTATGTTACAGAGAGTTTGTATGTGTGTTTGAATGAAGTTTGATTTAAGCCGCATACGGCCCCTTATAAAAATGGCCCCAAATATTGTCTTTGTCCCGAGTAATACTGCTGATGACAGAGTTAAAGATGAATGAGATTGTATGGTGAGGTGATATGCACTAAAACGCCCCCATACCCCCCCCCCCCCGTCACGTATTGCCCCCATTATGCAATTGCTATCTTCAAAGAAAATCCGCCCCGCCTTTTCATTAAAACACAATGCATGAACCTGTATCGCAGCGGATTGTGAGAAAAATTATCTGTCGATGAAAATAAAGACAGATGTTTTATTTTTAAACCACATTTCAGTCTTTTCTTTTTTTGTCAACGATATTGTATGCTGATTTCGTCAGTGTTACTGTTCACTGATATCAGTGACGTCTCATCATCGTCACAGGAAAAAATGTCGTCAATGTTTTTTTTTTGTCATTATTTTCATTGACGAAATTAACACTAATACAGATGCATCTCAAAAAAAATATTATTTTTATTTCAGTAATTCAATTAAAAAAGTGAAACTCGTATGTTATATAGATTAATAAAACACAGACTGATATATTTCAAGTGGTTATTTCTTTTAATTTAATGATTATGGCTTACAGCTAATGAACTTCATGTTTCTCTCTGCTGACCAGCTTTATATAGATGCTGATTTCACTTTCCAGCAGAACTTGGCACCTGCCCACACTGCCAAATGTATTAATACCTGATTTAAGGAACATGAGATCCCTGTGCTTGATTCAATTCAATTCGATTCAATTCAATTTTATTAGCATAGCGCTTTTAACAGTTGTCATTGTTGCAAAGGAGCATTACACAATTGAAAGAAATTATGAAAGTTTGTATGAAATTTGAATGTGTATAAATCAAAATGATAAGATTGTCCCTGATGAGCAAGCCAAGGGCGACGGCGACAGTGGCAAGGAAAAACTCCCTGAGATGGTAACAGGAAGAAACCTTGAGAGGAACCAGACTCAACAGGGAACCCATCCTCATTTGGGTGGTAACGGATAGCAGAGATTGTTCTGCAGTCAAATGTGTATTAGGAGGCTGGAAGTTCAGTATAACAGGAGATGTTTAACAGCAGACTTGATTGGCCAACAAACTATTGCTTTATTGTAAGGAGGAAGATGCAATACGCAAAAGACCTGAAGGCCCTTAGAGCAACCTGAACGTCCGTACCACCTCAGCAGTGCGATAGACTGATTGGCTCATTTCCGCATTGCTGCAGTAACTCATGTAAAGGAAGCCCAGACCCAGTATTGAATGCTGTAAAATCATGTGCATACTTTTCAGTAGTCATTCAACATTTGTGTTTCTGTGTCTCAAGTAATATTACAATTTTCTGAAAAAACAAATAAACGCTTGAAATATATCCGTCTGTGTGTAATGAATCTATATATGAGTTTTACTTTTTGAATTGAATTACTATATATACAGTCAAGCCCGAAATTATTCATACCCCAGGCAATTGCTGATTGATTAAAAGTTACTTTTATTCAACCAGCAAGTTTTATCTTGATTAGAAATGACACAAGCTATAAGATAATAAGATGATGTGCAAGAGGCATCATTGTGGAAAAAAAAATATTACTTATCTTTTATTTACATTTGAACAAAAAGTGGCATGTCCAAAATTGTACATACAAGTCTCAATAATCAATAGAAAAGCCTTTATTGGCTATTACAGCAATTAAACGCTTCCTATAATTGCTGATCAGCTTTTTGCATGTCTCCACTGGTATTTTTGCCCATTCATCTTTAGCGATGAGCTCCAACTCTTTCAGATTGGAGGGTCTCCTTGCCATCACACTGATCTTTAGTTGCCTCCATAGATTCTCAATTGGATTTAAGTCAGGACTCTGGCTGGACCGCTGCAAAACTTGTTGTTTTTGTCTACTAACCATTTCTTCACCACTTTTGCTGTGTGTTTTGGGTTGTTGTCATGCTGAAATGTCCACTGGTGCCCAAGGCCAAGTTTCTCTGCAGACTGCCTGATGTTGTTGAGAATTTTGATGTATTGCTCCTTTTTCATGGTGTTGTTTACCATGATTAGGTTCCCTGGTCCACCGGCTGAAAACACTCCCAAAACATTAGGTTCCCACCACCATGGTTGACAGTGGGCATGGTGTTCTTGGGGTTGAAGGCTTCTCCTTTTTTATACCTTTTGTGTGCCTTTTCAGGAGAAGTCAGTGGAACCTATGTGGAATGTCAGTTGGACTGTCTGCCTTGAGATGTTGCCACCAGCAGCGCCCAGTATTGTGTGCTCTGCCCTTGGTGGTGATCCTTGGGTTCTTTTTTCCTTTTTTCCTCTCTCACTATCCTCCTGGCCAGCACAGGTGTCATTTTTGGCTTTCAACCACATCCTCTGACATGCGATTGAGCACTGATTAAACTACTGTCATGAACCAGCACAACCAGCCCAGTACATCCGAGTAATAACTCCACCCAAGGTTTTCCACACTCCCTGGGTTGATTACCTAAGTGCACTTGTTACTGATGTGGCAATCTACTCTTGGTTTTAAAAGGATGCAGAAAGCACCACTGTTCCCTGATGTATCTTACATGCGTGCCTCGCATCCCATTTTCCTAGTGAATTCTCCTAGTGCTCTATTACTGTTCAATCTTGTCTGTTTTCTGGATTTTGTCTCGTGCCTAGCCCTTGCTTCTGGATATCTCTGCCCAGAATATGCTGCTGGATAAAGATTACTGATTATTCTACCCCGCTGTCTCCCTCAACCTGTGTGTTTGTGCTTGTGGACACGTATGCGAACCACGGACAAGTATGATGTTAAAGAGTGATTCAACATCATACTCAGAATCTCTTTCCCTGCAGGATTAACTAACCACAAATCAGACGCCGCAATCGCACACACCCTGCCTTCATTCACGGACACACAATCTCTTGGAAATCACGCTCGACTTCCGGGTTTGTGGTGATTCCCCCACGTCATCGACACGTGTACACTTGAGTCACCGGGGATTTTCCCATACAGCCTGGTAATTCACTCATTACATGTTGCAGGCCTTCAGTGTCAGAAAAAGCAGAGCAGACCCACATTCCTGCAAGGCTCATGCTACGGATGCCGGTTTTCATCATAAAGCACACTTAACTCATGCTGGCTCTGCACTTCTGTATGCTTAAGGCTGATGCTGCACACACGGCTCTCATGCCAGCTCTCTGCACTTTCCACACCAAATGTGGCGCAGCAACCAGGCCAGTGTCAAGAGTGGTAGTAAGAACCCCATACTATCTGCCAAACCTATTTCAAATCAACATCTCAACTAAATATCGACACAATAAACCACAAGACATTTATTCCGTCTTTTCATCATTACATTTTACAAGTCAAATTTTATTTGTCACATAAACAGTCACACAGTATGATATGCAGTGAAATGCTTATACGATGGACCGTGACCATCAAAAAAAAAAAAAAAAAAAAAAAAAAAATATATATATATATATATATATATATATGTTTAGAAGGAGATTGTTCCTCTGGCACTAGATTTCCAATTTCCTCCAGGTAGGCTGTCCCAATCTTGCCAGAGATCAGGCCCACCACGACGGTGTCATCAGCAAATTTGATGATGGCGGAGTTGGTAGTGGCCACGCAGTTATACGTGTACAGAGGGTACAGAACCAGGCTTAGTACACAACCCTGGGGGGCTCCAGTGCTGAGGGTGAGAGAGGCTGAGACATGTCCGCTCATCCTTACTGTTAGGAAATTGGAGATCCACTTATACAGAGATGAGCCCCAGGTTCTCCAGCTTGGTGGTGAGTGTGGAGGGAATTATAGTATTAAACGCTGAACTGTAGTTGACGAAGAGCATTTTAAAATAATTCCCCTTCCTAGTGTCCAGGTGAGATATGGCATCATTAGTTGAATTGTTTGGACGGTAAGCAAACTGAACAGGGTCAAGTGTGTCAGGACGTGAAGAGGTGATGAAGTTTCTGACCAGCCGCTGAATAATCTCTCTTCACATATCACACTCAATTCGCAGCACCTGCTGTGCAACCCAGCGCTCATCACAGAGTATACATAAATCGCTCTGGCTCTGCACTTCCGCATTTCTGCAAGGTTCATGCAGCACGTGCTGGTTCTCATCATAAAGCACTCTCAACCCGTACCGGCTCTGTGCTCTCTGCAAGGCTCACACTGCATACAAAGCTCTCTTGCCGGCTCTCTCCACTCACTTTCTGTACTCTGTGTTCCAGACTCTTTGGTGGAGGCTGTTGATATTTGTTTTAAAAGGTTTTATAATGTTTGATGTTAACTACACAAAGCAGTGTCTTCCCAACTGGGAGCTTCTCTAGCATATTGTATATCAGATTGATGGACATGAGTCCTCATCTGTTAAATTTTTGACAGTTTAACAGTTTTTTCAGCCCATATTTAATCAATAATATTCTCTTGGTCTTAATGTTATTTCAAAGTACCGTGGAACCTCGGATTGTGAGTAACGCGGTTTATGAGTATTCCGCAAGATGAGCAAAGATTTTTTAATAAATTTTGATTTGAAAAACGAGCAAGTCTTGGTTTACGAGTGCAGAGTATCATGTATCACACATGCGTCTCTTATTTTGACACCGAGTGTCAATCTTGCGCTGCGGAATTGTGTGTAATCGCCTCCCCTGCTGGGTCTTAGTGCTCGTCTCTTACTTGTATAATCAACATTTCCCTCTCAGTTTCAGCATCTCCTATTTGTGTGCGCGCACACTCTCTCATCTTTTCACCCCGCCTTCCCGACTTCGCAAATACACAGAAACTCTGCTCGTCTCTGCTCATCTCTTACTTGTATAATCAAAATCTCCCTCTCTCTTTCAGTGTCTCTTACGTGTGTGCGCGCACGGAGTTTGACACCGACATACACACAAACACCCCGACAAACGTACAGACACTCTCTCGCCTTTTCACCCCCTCCCCGACTTCACGAACACACAGAAACTCTGTCGCGATTCTTTTCAAAGGTAAGGTGCTGGTTCATTTGTTTGTTTTTTTTACTTTACCACAGTGATTCCGTTAGTATGCGCACATGCCAGTGTCAGAAAGATTTTTTTTTTCCTGTTAAAATGGTGTTTCCATTGTGTGTGTCCGTTTGTTGTGCAACTTAAAAAGTGATTCCGTTATTATGTGCTCATGCCAGTATCAGAGAGATTTCTTTTTTTTCCTGTTAAATCTGTGTTTCCGTTGTGTGTGTGTCCGTTTGTTGTGCAACTTAAAAAGTAATTCCGTTAGTATGGGCTCATGCCAGTGTCAGAGAGATTTCTTTTTTCCCCCCATTAAAACGGTGTTTCCGTTGTGTGTTTGTTGTGAAACTTAAAAAGCGAGGTGGGGAGACTGAGGAGGAGTGTTACTATGTAAAACGAGGCGAAGGAAGGGGCTAATTCCACACACACACACACACACACACACACACAAACACACACACACACACACAAACACACAACACCTGTGCACACCAACGGAAACACTTATCTGTCGAGATTTATTTGTACTTTTTTTTAAAGGTAAAGTGCAGGTTAATTCGTTTTATTTTCACTTAATTGATTGTAATACTTATTTTTATGTATTTATTTTTTTGGGCTGTGGAATGAATAATTTGAGTTTTCATTATTTCTTATGGGAAAATGATGATTTGGTTTACTTCCCACTTCCGGGGCGAATTATGCTCGTAATCCAAGGTTACACTGTAAATGATATAGTAATAGTTAAAGTAATAAAATGAATAGTTTAATGGTATAAACAGTTAAAATAAATAGTTAAAATATCAAGATGGGGAATGTTTAATGTAAAGATTTGTATTGAAATCTTCTAAATAAAAAGTGGCAGCTGGCACGTCTAAAAATAGATGCAGGATTATTTTTTATAGTCTAAATAAAAATGCTTTACTGTGGGCTATTGTTGTTTATACTTACAATATTTGTTAATTTAATTTAAATGAGATTTGGGCTCTGTGATGTTGAGCCAGCATCGTGATCCTCCCCTTTAATTTCCTACGTAGTCTAAGCAGCGCTCAACCGCACGCATAAAGCTTTCCAGAGCGCCCCGGCAGAAGTAGACTAATGATTATGAATGCGTCGTGCAAAACAGCAAGGAGACTGAATCTGGCCATTTTAATAATTCATTAATAAATTATCTCCGCAGCAGTGGGTGCGCCTATAATTCACAATTCATACTAATTACATAACATACAGTAATTTGAAATTTTTTTGCAGTAGTTTATGTAAACACAGACATTTCACTTTCTATAAGTATATATTTTTCACCTCTGTGAGGCAAGTATACACAGAGTTCCGGTTCATTTTCTGATGCACTCAAGTTACTTTAATTATTTTACAAAAGCATAACATTTTGTTGTCATTGTGAGTGCATTTAAATAAAAGTAGAGTCTTATAAAGGATATGTAGCTTATATAGTTTTATTTAATAGTTTTTGCACAAGGCGGCACGATGGTGTAGTGGTTAGCACTGTCGCCAGGGTCCGGGTTCGATCCCCGGCCAGGCTCGATTCCCGTCTCTGTGTGCATGGAGTTTGCATGTTCTCCCTGTGCTTGCTGGGTTTCCTCTGGGTACTCCGGTTTCCTCCCACAGTCCAAAGACATGTAGGTTAGGCTAACTGGTGTTCCCAAATTGCCCGTAGTGTGTGAATGAGTGAGTGTATGTGTGTGTGTCTGTGCCCTGCGATGGACTGGCACCCTGTCCAGGGTGTACCTGCCATGTGCCCTAAGTCTCCTGGGATAGGCTCCAGGTCCCCCGTGACCCTGAATACAGGATTAAGCGGTATAGATGATGAGTGAGAGTGAGTGAGTTTTTGCACATTAATCTGACAACACGCCCACTTTTTCTGATGCACACCCAGAATTTTCTAGCTACACGAGTATTCACATGATAAAATATAAAGGCCCACTGTGTTAACATTTACTTTGCTTAAATTTAATGCAAATTAGATATTTATATTATATTATATTATATTATATTAGATTAGATTAGATACTATATTTAATAATTTGTACTGTAATTTTAGTACTGTGATTGTAAAATTTGTTTAATGTTTCGCTTTGTATTATACAAGGTTTTGCCGGCGGTGGTACAGAGCAACAGGGGTGCTACTGGGATGTAAAAATATAATTTGTTAAAATGTTTTCATTATGTATTAAAGAAAATTATGATCATAACAGCCTACTGCAGTAAAACGTCTTATCAATGTCTGAATTTTATGGTAATTTAGTTTCATTTATTTCAGTCAATAAATTTACTATATAACTAAAACTACAAATTTTAAAAAACACAAAGTATAAGAATATACAAACCCTACATGGATAGCTTTTCTAATTACACATGATTAAAGGCTCACTGTGTTAACGTTTACTTTGCATAAATTCCTAATATCTCCTAATACGATTTAATTTAATTTAAATTCTAAATTTGTGCTGTCATTTTAGTACTGTGATTATGAATTTGTTTAATGATGTTTCACTTGATTTTATCCACTACTACATGCAGCTCTAAAGGAGCTGCAGCTCATTAATCCTTGAGAGAATGAACTGAGGCTTGAGGTAAAAGCCAGCAAGCACACAAACCCAAATGCTGTCACCATGAGACGCAGCGGTAAAACTATTATTCCGCTTGAGTACCATCTGTATATAGTGCCACCCTAATGCAGCCGCTGGGAAATGCGGCGGTAAAACCAATATTCTGCTTGAATATCATCTGTATGTGGAAGACACTTAGTATACCAGGGTGTATCAAAAGGTTTCGAGTCCTGTTTACAAGCTCAGTTTTTTCCCCTGTATTTCCTCTCAGTAGAATTCGCTATTGACAATCTGACAAAAGGCGATAAGCATTCCACTGAGCTGCGGACCTACTTCACCTTTTTTGGTTGTAGACATGGGCTCCTCGACTGTGGAGACTGTTGCTTTGTCTCAGGATCGTACCCATACATCCAAGTTTTATCACCGGTAATGATCCTCGAAACATGAAGGATGGGTCATCCACAATGCGTTGAAAGTTCCTGGCAGAGTTTGACGTGAAGTTCCTGCTGCTCCTGGGTCAGCAGCCTAGGGACAAATTTGACAGCAACACGGAGCAAGGAGTTGAGCTTGTTGAAGGTCTTCCTGATGTCTCGTTGTCTTCCAGCGATGTTCTTCTGCTCTTGAGCACTCATTGCAACATTGCTGTGAACTTGCTGAATTATGCCAAATTCTCTGTGGCATATCTGCCCAGTTTAATGAAGAATTTCACATTCATTCTTTGTTCTAACTTGCTTTACATGATGAAATAGCAGGTAACGCACCACATACTGCACATGGTCAAAATAGCACCAGTTGTACAGCTCCCGATGTACACAGGACGACGTCTTTTGACACACTGTCTTGTGAAGTTCAGTGCTCCCTATGCTCCCTATTGTGCAGCTTCGCATTGCCATCACTCAAAAGTCTTTAATCTTTTTGATCACCCCTCATATAATGGACTTTGTGACATCTGCTTGTGGCATGTGTTGACTTTATTTATGCAAGATTCCTAAAAGTTTAGTCCTTTCTATAGGACATCAGTGTAACGGAACGAGAACTGAGGTGGCTGAACCATGGTAATGTTTTTCTATGAAAAAATAAAATTGCTGTGCCAAAGACAATTCAGTCCAATGGCACACCAAAAAGAAGTGTGCATCCTTGTCCAACTGTAATGTAATTGTAAAGGCAGCAGAGAAGAGAAGAACACAAGTGTGCACCAGTTTGAAAAAGGTATAATATATTTCTCTAATTGTCCTACAGGTGCAATAGACAGTTAATTACAAGAAAGAGAGGGAGACATAAACAGAGACATGGAGAGAGAGAGAGAGAGAGAGAGAGAGAGAGAGAGAATGCATTGATGTATATGTATCTATGTGTACAACCTTTCAGGCCAAATGTTCCAGAGATTGAGGGCTGCTCCCCAGTGAACTTCTTTGGAGTTTTCTGTTTCCTTCCTAGCTCAGTGGTAAATAGAGAATAACAACAGGTCATATTCATATACATTAATGGTCAATAAATTGACTACCAAACTGTAAAAACCAAATTAAATGCGAGCAAAATGAGGAAACCATATTATACTTCCATTTTTATATTATACCATATTATACTTAGCATTCATATGTGCTCATGTATAACACCAACAGAGATAATATAACCACTCCTCCCCTTTGAGTTCTATGTAAAGGTAAACCTGCAGTTACTTTTCTTTAATAAAGGTAATGCAGGGTTGTTGTTGTTTTTTTTATTTGTTTTTTTTTATGAACAAGGCAATGTGTATGCCAGTGGCCATTAGTGTGTGTGTGTGTGTGTATATATTTGTGAGTACATTTTGTGTTGTGCAAATTAGTCCTCAAGGCCATCTTTATAAAAACTACTGATACCTACTAATTAGTCTGTGAAGATACAATAAAGTCAATGTTAATGTGTGGACTTAAGTCCTTTACAGACTTTAATGTGTCCTGAAAGCTCTGCAGTAAGTTCTTAGTTTGTATGGTCCTGAAAACCTTCTGCAGTCTATGGACACTGATATATCAGGTCTGAATGGTATCCTGTTACATGTGTGATTCATATAACTGTTTCACAAACAATTTGGGTAACTAAATCTATAACATGCTCATATCACAGAATAGAGTCAGGCTCATAAGTATTTGGACAGCAACAAAAATTTTGCCTCTGTATTCCACCACAGGGAATTATAAATGAAGCAATGAATATGCCAATGAACTACATGTTCAGATTTTTTAAGTGGTTGAAGCAAAAAAGCTGTTTAGGAATTACTGCAAATTTTAATTCTATTTTCACAGGCTTAAACATAATTGAAAATTTTTATTGTTATGGCCAGGTGTGGCCCACTTTCTTGTTATATTATGACAAGTTAAAGAGATAAAAGGTATGGAGTTGAGTACAACTGTTAAATGTTGCATTTATTAACTGTTTATTAAAATATAATATGTGGTCCAAAAAAGGTGTCGATACTATTGGAGAAGTTCATGACTAGGTAGAGGAAAAAGGGCAAAGAGATATTCATAGCAGAAATTTTAGGAGTGGTTAAATCAATAACTCAGATAACAGTCTTAAAAACATCAACACAAAAAGCCTGGAGGACCACACAGGACATATGGCCAAGCCAAGAAAACACTGAAGAGGGTAGTTATACTGTATCTTTGTCTACAGTTACAATCACGTGACATCTTCTTGAATATAAATTCAGAGGGTTTACCTAAAGAGGCAAACCACTGGCACGACTCAAGAACAGAAAGACTAGATAAGACTTTGTCCACAAAGAAAGCATTCATATATATATATTTATATATTATATAACCTTGGTCAGGTGACGTCATCTGATGAGGTGCACCTGCAGGTTATAAATAGGACTGAACCGAAAACATCCTCAGGTCTTTTTGTCTTCATAGACCGCATTGTGTGTGTGCGTGTGTGTATGTGTGCAAAGCACTTTTTCAAAACAAAAGAAAGCGAAAAACAGAAAGTGTTATATTACACACCAGAAAGATGGCAGAATTAGACAGGAGATGCGTGCCTCCATGTGAAAGATATCTCGCGGAGGGCGATCTCCACGCTTTCTGTTTTGAGTGTTTGGGGGAAGAGCATGCTATCTGCGGGATTGAGGGAGGATATGAGCATTGCAATCTCCTCCCTATTAAAGTCGTTCACGTGCGCTGATCTGGCGGAAGCGCATAAGACGGAATCCTCCTTTTCTCTCCCGCTCTCGTCGGATCATGAGCTTTTAGCGTCCATTTCTCAAGCGGGCACCGGTGCTTCTTGTGAAGGGGCAGAAGAGACTTCCTCTCTTGCCTCGGTGGAGATGGAAACTGTCACTTCAGAGCGCTCCTCTAGCGATGAGAGAGCGTATCAGGACTTATTAGAGGTTTTAACATGCGCTGTCGAACGCTTACACCTCGACAGGCCGCAGAAGCAGGAGTCCCCCAAGTGGTCAAAATTAGACGACAGGTTTCTGTCGGGTGGCCGACAGGTGTGCCTTCGCATTAACGACATTAGAGTAGATCAATGTTGATGGCACAAAAACATGGGATGAGTAGGGCATCTTCCATGAACAAGTTAACTCGTCGTGGAGATCGCCAAAAAAGGGGAGAGAGCATCGTTGAGACCTCTGGGGAACTCATCCCCTACTCATCCCATGTTTTTGTGCCATCAACATTGATCTACTCTAATGTCGTTAATGCGAAGGAACAGGGTTATATGATGATGCCCCAGATATAAGAGAGACGATTGCGGGCTATCTCTCTCCTGGGATGTCATCCTCCCTCAAAAAGCCCACACTTCCCACCAAGCCATGTAGACTAACATCTTCGCTGGTGGGGAAAGCTTTTCAGGCAGCAGGTCAGGCTAGTGCTGCTCTGCACACCATAGCGGTTTTGCAGGCGTACCAGGCTGACCTGCTGAATGACTTGAGCACCCCTTGACAGGGTCATCGATAAAAGGGCATTTTTAGAATTACACCAATTATTTTTAGAATTACAACCAAGCAGACTATCGGCTGCTCTATGGCTACCATGGTGTCTACGGAGAGACATCTGTGGCTTAATCTTACGGGCATCAAGGACAAGGATCGTGCTTTCCTCCTTGATGCCCCCATCTCGCCTTCTGGCCTTCTGCCGTTAGTACTGTCATCAATAGGTTTCGGGAGGCGAAACTTCATGAATAATAATAATAATAATAATAATAATAATAATACATTTTATTTATAAGCACCTTTGAAACACTCAGAGACACTGTACAAAAGTTACATAAAGGCACATGAAATACAAGACAAAACAAAAAACAAACAAAATATACCAGCAACAAGACAAAATTAAATACCAAGAGAAACTTGCATGAGAGAGTGCAGGAAGGATTTAAGGTGGGTAAGCAAGATTAAACAGGTAAGATTTGAGTTTGGATTTACAGAGAGACAGTGAATCAATGTTCCAGAGCCGGGGAGCAGAGTAACAGAAAGCCCTCTGTCCCATGGTGGAGAGACGAGCAGAAGGCACAGAAAGATGGAGAGAAGAGGCAGATCTGAGAGAGCGAGAGGGAACATGAATATGAAGAAGATCAGATACGTAAGAAGGGGCAAAATTGTGGAGAGCTTTGAAAATAAGAAGAAGGATCTTGAAGTCTATACGGTGCTGTACCGGAAGCCAGTAAAGCTGCTGCAAAACTGGAGTGATGTGGTGAAATGAAGGAGTTTTAGTGATGATGCGAACTGCCGAGTTTTGAACCAGTTGAAGCTTATGAAGAGTTTCATGAGGAAGACCGAAAAGAAGGGAGTTACAATATTCGATACGGGAGATTACAAGATTGTGGACAAGTATAGCAGTGGCCTTCTGAATGAGACAAGGGCGTAGATGATTGATATTGCGTAGGTGAAAATAAGCAGACCGGGTAATGTTATTAATTGAAAGGAAAGGGCACTGTCCAGGAGGACACCCAAACTCTTAACCAGAGTGGAAGGAGAGACAATAGAATTGTCAATAGAAAGGGAAAAGCTGTTTATTTTAGAGAGAGCGGACTTAGTGCCAATTAAGAGAAATTCAGTTTTCTCACTGTTTAATTTAAGGAAATTGGACGAGAACCAGGATTTGAGTTCAGTAAAGCAGTTGAGAAGAGAGGAAGGTGGGAGGGTAGCATTAGGTTTTCTACAGTAATAGAGTTGGGTGTCATCCGTTTAACAGTGGAAGAAAATGTTATATTTGAAGAAAAAGCCTTTGTGAGAAAGGCTCACCCGCCGTGCTCAACAACTGGGACCATCAGCCACCAGCGGAACAGCGGACAAAGTGTTAGGTGTTCGGTTGCCTCCTGCCATGTTTCACTATGCTGAACATTTAACACCCCCCCATCTAGCCCAAGTGACAAAACGACTGCCCCTTTCGGAGAAATTGGCAGCGTGGAAGCTACTGGCAGCGTGGAAGTTGATTCAGGAATTACAGACTTTGCTGGGGAAAGGGGCCATAGAAAATGTTCCCCTCCCAGACAGAGACTCACATCAATTGCCTCAAAATGATGGCCCTGAAATATTTCCTCCAGCAGTTAAGAGGCTACCATGTTCAGGTGGACAACACAACGGTAGTCTTGTACATAAATCGCCAGGGTGGTCTGACACCCCTTTTGAACCACTAGAGTCAGCGCCTGTCAGGCTTCTGAAACTAAAGATGGTTTTTGTCATGGTCATTACTTCTCTGAAGAGAATTGGAGATTTGCAGGCTTTGTCAGCCTCCCCATCTTGCTTAGACTTTGTCAGGAGCTAGCGCTTTGATATCAAGATGTCGTCCTAGCTCATCTCGACTTTATGGATTGAGGCTCAACGCCACGAAAAGCATTCTTTTTCCTGTGCAAAGTACAACATATTTGAGTGTCATATGGGATTCGAACACAATGCGGGCACAGCTGTCTCCTGTGCGTGTTGAATTGATTCTCAAATACCTTAAATTAGATCAAGCTAGGCCAGAAAGTAACTTTTCACTATTTTCAGTGTTAGGTCTCATGGCAGCTGCGTCCATAGTGATACCCTTGGCCCTACTGGACATGAGATCATTTCAGTTGTGGCTCAGAGCCAGGGGATTTCATCCAAGGGCCACTCCCCAGAGGCAAATAAGCGTTACGCCCTGAGGGCTTCATACCCTTTCTATGTGGTTCAGACCCTGGTTTTTGACTCTGGGTCCCACTCTAAGTCCGTATCGTCATCGCAAGATGCTAACAACAGATGCCCAAGGGATCTGGAGAGATCACCTTCTCTTGTGGCGCATCAATTGCCTCAAAATGATGGCTCTATTTCTGGCCCTATTTCCTCCAGCAGTTAAGAGGCTACCATGTTCTAGTGCAGGTGGACAACACAACGGTAGTCTTGTACATAAATTGCCAGGGCGGACTGACACCCCTTTTGAACCACTAGAGTCAGCGCCTGTCAGGCTTCTGAACCTTAAGATGGTTTTTGTCATGGTCATTACTTCTCTGAAGAGAATTGGAGATTTGCAGGCTTTGTCAGCCTCCCCATCTTGCTTAGACTTTGCCCCTGGGATAGTCAAAGCTATTCTGCATCCTCACCCGAACTATCTTCCGAAAGTTCCATTCTTGACTACGCACCCAGTTGTTCTCGAAGTCTTCTGTCCTCTGCCATTTACAGCTCATGAGCAGGAAAGACTTCACTTACTTACATTCACCGCATTAGCCAGTGGCGTAAATCAGAGCAGCTTTTTATATGTTATGGGGGCCGCAGCCAGGGGGCGGCCACCACTAAACAAACATTGTCACATTGGGTGAGAGATGCTATTGCCCAAGCCTACAAGGCGCATGGTCAGACTTCCCCTCTAGGAATTAGAGCTCATTCGACCAGGGGACTTGCCTCCTCAATTGCTCTGGCAAGAGGTGTCCCCTTTGTCACGGCGTGCGCCTGTGATGGGCGTGCGGCCAAATCTATTATCATCCCTTGCTCACTTCGTAGGCTCCCTAGGTAGGCGGCACCCCTTTTGCAGGTGTGCGAAGGGACGGTGCCGCCTATGCAGGCCGGCTGGCATTGATTAACGTTAATAGGAGAGTGAGTTTAGTGAGCAAGGTGAGTTTAGTCCGGAGTCCGAGAAGTGCATAACGCGGTAGAGTATGAGAGGGTATGCGAGTTGGACAATGGAACGTGCCCCAGGGACTGTAAAAAAGGACATTTGAATTCCACCCTTTGATCTGTCCTCAGCGAAAGTGAAAGAACTGCGCAAGCTCCCACGGCACCTTCACTCCAGTGCCGAGCCCGCCTTCGCGTCCCTACTGCCGAAATGAAAAGGCAGCGAGGAGGACAGCGTTAGGGCCCCTGGTCCCAGCTGAGAAAGTCGCCCAGCCGACGGATGGGCCAGAGAGACTCCCGCCTGAGGCCGCGCCCAGAGAGAGCTAGGAGGAGCCAGGCCAGCCATTGACAGCGGGAGAGGAACCGTTCAGGGAGTGTGCAGGAGTGCTGCCTCAGCGTGCTCCGTTCTGCCACTCTGCCCACTGCCACCTTCCGCCAGCTGCGTGCCCACATGACAGCTGGGCACTGCTTCGGACCTGCACGTGCACTCATTCCTTTACTTTCTTTCCATCCTCCCTCCTTTAACCCTTTCCTTCCCCATTTCCCTTAAACTTCTCATACCTCGTGTCTGTGTTTCATGGTGTCGCCCGTGCAACTTGGGGTCGAACCCGTTACACCTTGCAGCAAGTGTGCATTGCGGCAAGTTGGTCCTCTCTGCACACATTTGTCAGATTTTATAGTTTGGATGTCCATGCCACACCAGGCTCACGGGTCCTTGAATCAGCATCCCAGAACTATGTCTGAGACCTCTTTGGTGACTGTGCGCACACTACACAAGCCTAGGGGTCCAGACACTTGCAGTGCAGGGGCGTTGGTATTCTCGTTCCCATAATGTTTTCATGCAGCATCGAGTGTAGCTTTTGAAAGGGAACGTCTCGGGTTACTTTGCTGTAACGCTGTTCCCTGAAAAAGCGGGAACGAGATGCTGCGCTCCAATGCCGCACTGCGGCGTGACTGGACATCCTTCCAGACAAAAATTGACCTGAGGATGTTCCGGTTTAGTCCTAACCTGCCGGTACACCTCATCAGATGACGTCACCTGACCAAGGTTATATAAGCCAAAGTTTGGCACACACGTGCTTCACAACAGGTGGAACAGAGATGTTTCCATAGCGTTTTCACACAGCATCTCGTTCCCGCTTTTTCAAGGAAAAGGGAAACAGCAAAGTAACCAGAGATGATTTGTTCATCTTCATTTTCTTGCGTGATTGTGCAAAGAATTGCAAAACCGCCGTAGGTTATGTACAGGAAACAGAAATAAGTAGTTACCTTTGAGTCTTTGGTCCAAATCGTTCGTTCTTTTGTCATGTAACAAAAGAATGAATAGCTCAAGCTAAAAGACTCAAGAATTGCTCAATTCTGTTTCCTGTGTACTGCACTGCATAGACCCTATGTCATGCACTACACAGGAAACAGAATTGAACGGTTCTTCTCAATGAGTCTTCTACTCCTAGTCACTCGTTCTTTTGTCACGTGACTCCCATAGACGATATGCAGTGCAATAGATTCAAAAGACCGACCGACTCAGACCAGAAGATATTAGAGGTGAGCTTCTCATTCTGTTTATCATAATATGTCCTTAGCTGCATTGTAATATTTTTATTACTGGACCTATAGCCAAAATGTATGTATGTAGACGTGTTGGGGGTCTGTTTATTGAAAATGTAACATTTTATTTGATTTCTAAACTAAATAATTAAATTAACTAAATGACTCAAAAAAAGATTTGTTTATTTAGATGAAAGAGATTCAAAGAACCGAGTCACTAAAATGCATCAAACTTTCCGTGCTTATGTTCAACATCAGTTCACATGACCTTTTCTCATTGCTCCAAACTCTCTTCTTTATGCTCTTTTAGTAAATTAAATGTTTTTTTACTAGCCTCAATAACAACTGATGTTTAGTCCTAAACCTGTAAGGTCCCATCACATAGTTCAAATGGAAATCTCTTACTTTCACTATTAAACACAGCTGTGACTTCTAAGAATAATTTGTTGCAATGCAATTTTATCAAGCAGTTAAGTGTGTTTTTGTTTAAATAATTTATTACTACATTTATTTTCTAAAGTTGACAATTTAGCATTACTCTTTCAGGTTTTAATAATGTGTGACTATTCTGAACTCAAATCCCAGTTTTCTGTTTAATGCATCCAAGAATTTGACCCTTTTAAAGCAGCTTTTTTTCTTTTGCTAGGCAGTTTACATAACAGAGTGCTCTGTACAGGAATGATATTAGGATCCACAAATTCACAGCTTCTCATCTGTTAAACATGATTGAGACAGTGTGTGCATTAATTAAAGATTCAGACTTTGGGAAATATTTGACTGCAAATGATTTGCATCCAATTATTAAATATTATCCTTATATTTATTATTATGTTAGTTTGTCCAATTACTTTTAACCCTGTGAAAATGGGCTCTATAGAAGGGACTATGGCAACAATGTCTGTAACTCCTAAATGCTTAATTGAATATTTTTGTTAAACCGCTTAAATTGAAACAGAAAATCGCTGCTTCAGTAACATTCTGTACATTACCTGGTGGTGTATCGAGGCAAAATTATGAAAATTATTGTGCCACTGTTAAAATGCTAACATGCAAGGGAACAAATTGCTACCATTAACATACACCAAGTTGTTTAATCACTTCAAATTGCAAATGATGCATATCATGAGAGATAATCAACTAGTGTAGTTTTCTCAGTTTTCTGAGTACACAAACCTTTAAATATTTAACTAATAATTAGTATTTTAATGCATATCCAAAAGACTGAATTCCACTTAAGAAATAGCTCTGTGGTAAGAGAGGGGTAACCTTACTATGCTTCATCCTTTCTGGATCTTCTTTAGGGAAAGATGGAGATAGAATGCTTCCCTCGCATTTACTGCCTCCAGCATATGAGCAAGTTCCTTTTTGTTGCTGTTGCTGGGAGCTGTGCTGTTGTCTTTTCTCTCTCCTCTGGTCAGTGCACTCACCATTCTGGAAGGGGTGGGACATTTCCTGGGTTTTCTTTACCTTAAAAAAGACTGGCGAGGAAGGCTTGCTGTCCAAAGGCCTGAGACAAGGTCCGCACACTCTTAAAGGAGGCACATTATCAGAGAGAAATAGAGGTTGATTTTTAATTAGCTAACAAAATTTTGAGTAGTAACCAATTATAATTATTATTATTACAGGTCAGAAGTTATGTTTCAAGGAATGCTTATGTTCAACATATGGTACTAATTAGTCATCCATGGTTATTGCTGAATTGTCCTAAATAGTCTGTCTATAATTAATGATAAGTGCAGACATTTCTCTCTCTCTCTCTCTCTCTCTCTCTCTAGATACAGTGGAACCTTGGATTATGGGCATAATTCATTCCAGGAGTGTGTTCGTACATCAGAACAGTCGTACATCAAAGGGAATAAGTTATTTGTTCCACAACCCCCCAAAAAATAAACACATAAAATAATTAATACAAAAATATAAAGTAAAAATAATACAAATTAACCTGCATTTTATAACTATAGACTGATGCCTCAGGCCTTAGTTCATTCTCTCAAGGATTAATGAGCTGCAGCTCCTTTAGAGCTGCACGTAGTAGCAGATAAAAATCAAGTGTAACATTGTAGTTAAACGAATTCATAATCACAGTACTAAAATGTGGAATTAAAATTTAATTAAATCTTATTAAGGTCGAATTTAAGCAAAATAAACGTTAACACAGTGAGCCTTTAGATTTTATGATGTGTAATTAGAAAAGATTTCTTTCTTTCTTTCAAAAAAGGGTTTTGTGTCATCTTATATTTTGTGTTCTTTAAATTTGTAGCAGATTATTAACTGAAATAAATTAACCTGAATGACCATAAAATGAAAACATTGTCAGGACGTGCTACTGCGTCAGCAGATGTCGTTGTCACTCAGCCCCACTTGTGTTTTTGCTGTATTTATAAGAATGAAATGCAGTGGGCTGTTATGATCATCATAATCTTTAATAAATAATGACCCCTGTTGCGCTGTACCACCGCTGGCAAAACCTTATAAAATACAAGTGAAAAATTAAACGAACTTACAGTCACGGTACTAAAATTATATTAATTAATATAGGCGTTTCTTGTTTGCATAGAATTTAAGCAAAGTAAATGTATACCTTTATATCTAGCCTTTAGATTATATAATGTGTAACACTAGAAAGCAACTAAAAATTAATGAAAGCAAACAGGGTGCGCATTGTTTTCGGTGAACTTGAGCGCGTCAGAAAATGAACCGAAACTACGTGTATACTTGCCTCACAGATGTGAAAAATATATACTTATAGAAAGCAAAATGTCTACTTTTATATAAAGAAGCCAACAAAAATAATCCTAGATTTTTACTTAATACTGTAGCTAAATTAACTAGAAACAAGACCACTGCATAAATCTCCACAACAACATACAGTAATGAGGACAAAATCTTAAATATTAGACAAAAAATTCAGGCTTTGAAACCAGACAATTTAAGTGATACAGGTGATAAACTAACCATATCACATCAGAACCTAGAATACTTTACTCCCCTTAAATAATGCTATGAATAATTTCACTCATCTCATCATCAATTAGACCCTATGCCAACACATTTTATCAAGCAAATAGTACCAGCAATAACAGAAACCCTGTTAAAAATAATTAACTCTTCACACAGGAGTAGGTATGTCTCAAAATCTTTTACATTTGCAGTTATTAAACAGCTAATTAAGAAATCTTACCTGTCAGCTTTCCAATCACAGACCGATATCAAACCTCCAAATTATCTCTATGATTCTGGAAAAGGTAGTAGCGCAGTAGCTATGTTCATATCTACATAGAAATACCATAAACTAGCTGTATCAGTCAGGATTCATCTCAGCACAGAGACAGCACTTGTTAAAGTAGTAAATGACCCTCTATTGGCCTTTGATCAGGGTTCCATCACTATATTTGTGTTACTCAACCTCAGTGCAGCATTTGACACCATTTGATCATAGAATTCTCCTTCACAGATTAGAAAATGTAGTGGGAAGACCCAAGGTTACAGAATAGTCTTCCAATTTGGTTTTTATTTAGCCAAGCATTTTTGTAAATAAATTTGCCTTTATTAAACAGTTATGGGGAACTCATGGACGTACAGTATTATGGTGAACTGGTATGTTTAGATACTGTCTTCCCTACTCCCATTGATCACTCGTTTGTGGGTTTGTTGACGGTGAGGTGATTGGTTGCTTTACATCTCAGTTCCCCCTCATGTCTGTGTTTCCTTCTGGCTCTCCCTTTTAGTTATGCTGTCATAATTAGTCCCGCTGGAGTCCCTGCTTGCACTCTGCACTAAATATACATTCACCTTATACATTGTGTGACTGTGACCATACAGTACCTAACTGTTATCTATTATACTCTTCTGCTCTCTCTTCTTTTCTCTCTCTCTCTCTCCCCCTCACTCTTTCCCTCTCCCTGGATGCATGTAGTGACTGGGGACGGTTCCACTTTTTCACGAAGACGGGTCAGTCGCTTGATAGTTCAGGATTGGAGTTTTCTACAGTCCACCTGAGCCTCCAATAATGAACTGCACTCCATATTAACTTCAACACATCTCCTGTTATAATGAATTTCCAGCCTCCTAACGCACTGTATGACTTCAGATCAATCTCTGTTCTCCATTATCACCCAAATAAGGATGGGTTCCCTGCTGAGTCTGGTTTTGGTTCCTCTTAAGGTTTCTTCCTACTGCCATCTAAGGGAGTTTTTCTTTGCCACTGTCTTTGGCTTGCTCATTAAGTACAATCTTATCATTTTAATTCATACACATTCACATTTCATACAAACTTAAATAATTATTTTGATTGTGTAAAACTACTTTGCGACACTGTTAATTGTTAAAAGCGCTATACACATAAAATTTATTTAATTGAATAGGAGGGGTGGTAGCTGGGAGAAGTTCTATGGCACAATCGTAAGGTCGGCAAGGTAGGACGAGAAATGGTGGGAGATTTACTAAACACTGTATTGATGTTGTGGTATTCCGTGGGTATATGGGTGAGATCAAGGGGTCCATTCTTGTGACAGGGTTGAGACGTGGCGAGATGGCAGCTCGTAAGCATGTTGTGGCACATGATGGGCTCCAGGGCGTAATTATGTTCCTAGCCCAAGCGATTTGTGGGTTATGGCGAGTTAACCATGGCAGGCCAAGGATGGCATGGGATTCTTTCATGATGAATAGAGAGGTTTGCGCTGACTGATTGGCTGAGACCCTCAGGCCTACATCAGGGATTCTGTGTACACAATTGTACACACCAACCTGTAAATGCTCTTTTGCACAATATTCATTACTTGTTCATTTGCACAAACTATTTTTATCTTTGCTGCTACGGGGAAAAAAATAAATCTCTCTAATGACACTGGCATAAGCGCATACTAACGGAATCACTGCTATAAAGTAAAACAAAAACAAAAACAAATGAACCAGCTCCTTAACTTTGAAAAGAATCGCGACAGAGGTGAGTTTCTGTGTGCGTGAGTGAAGCCGGGGAGGGGGTGAAAAGAGTGTGTGTCCGTGTGTCAGTGTGTGTATATATATATATATATATATATATATATATAGTAGATACAGTACAGACCAAACGTTTGGACACACCTTCTCATTAAAAGAGTTTGTATTTGTATTATGGCAAGAAAAAAGCAGCTAAGTAAAGAAAAACGAGCGGGCGTCATTACTTTAAGAAATGATGGTCAGTCAGTCCGAAAAAATTGGGAAAACTTTGAAAGTGTTCCCAAGTGCAGTCACAAAAACCATCAAGCAGTACAAAGAAACTGGCTGACATGCGGACCGCCCCAGGAAAGGAAGACCAAGAGTCACCTCTGCTGCGGAGGAGAAGTTCATCCGAGTCACCAGCCTCAGAAATCGGCGGTTAACAGCAGCTCAGATCAGAGAGCAGGTCAATGCCACACAGAGTTCTAGCAGCAGACACATCTCTAGAACAACTGTTAAGAGGAGACTGTGTGAATCAGACCTTCATGTAGAAGATCTGCTAGGAAACCACTGCTAAGGACAGACGACAAGCAGAAGAGACGCGTTTGGGCTAAAGAACACAAGAAAGAACACAATAAAGAAAACTCGCTGAATGAGAAGGGGTGTCCAAACTTTTGGTCTGTACTGTATATTATAACTTTCGCATGTAAATCAAGATTCTGCTTGTATAACTCTGAAGGAGGAGCATAACTATTATGCATAAATCCTCCATGCCAGTATTCTAATAGCAAATTAAAGTTTATTGAGCCTAGTCCTGTGCCGCAGGTGTAAAATAATTTGCCCTATAAAATAAACTTTGAAAGTCTTCCAGAATAATGAGTATAGAGTGGAATTAAACTGATTAAAAACAGGAATTCATCAATTGGGAGGGTGAAATGAATGGGCAAAAACTTCTGTCCCCTAAAAGAAGTAAATTAAACTGCCAAGAAGATCAAGTTTATTTATGGGTTGAAAATAGGATATCAGAGTGATAAGGAAGCATGATCAGAATTTGCAATATACTTAAATAATCTGAAAAAACAACAAAAGGATTAAGATGAAAAAAAAGTTTCAGCACAAATGTGTTCAGGTTGAAGAAGCTTCCCATATTGACCTTGAAACAAGGAACAGGGGGTCCTTGAAAGTGTTATGTCATCCATTAATGAGATAAAGAACCAGCATCCATTAAGCATCCATTAATGAGATAAAGCATCACCGCATCCATTAATGAGATAAAGAACCCAAAAGCCCTGTTAAGCTTAATGAAAGTCTTGAGAAGTTTTCTGTGAGTCCAGTTTTCTGTGAAAATCATGTTAAACATGAGATGCTTCCAGGCAATCCATTTAGTCATGAAATGTTTCCTGTTAGCCTTATAGTCATTGTGAAAATCCTTGTAGTGATGCACCACTTTATCTGTTCTCTACACTACCTGAGCAATGCATGGCTGCGGATCCACATACTGCCCCATCAACATCTAGCTCAGCAGAGTTCTCTGGTGCCAAGGATATATTGCTATTACCACCAGCGGGGTTTGAGAAAGGTGCACTGTTTTCACAAAGTAGCTGTATGAACTTTGTCATCAGTTCCACCCTCATGCAAACTTTCAGATCAGTTCCCATGCCATGTTCCTGTTTCATCACCGGATTCATGACTGTTCTAACCATAATCCTGATTGGTGCTCCAAAGTGGTCCATCTAAGCTCAAAATGCATGTTTCCATGCATTGTCAGGAGTCATCGTCTAGTTACACCTGGATGCCCGCATGGTCTCTTTGGGATGCATGTGGTGTCTGGGGACTCTTTCACTCTACCATGAAGATGGTTCGGGCCTCGGCTGATGTTGACAGCTGTTTCTCTGAGGACTTGGCTGTAGTCGCTTGATAGTTCAGGACTGTAATTTCCTACAAGTCTACCTTAGCCTCCAATAACTAAGTGGACTCCATATTAACATCAATTAACATCAACTGTTATACTGAACTGACTGCCACCTAACACGGTATGAATGCAGATCAATTCCTGCTTTCTGTTTCACCCAGATGAGGAATGAGTCCCTGTTGAGTCCAGTTGCTCTCAAAGTTTCTTCCTACTGCCATCTTAGGGAGGTTTTCCTTGCCACTGTACAGCTCGGCTTGCTCATCAGGGACTAAGTGACTGCCTGACCATTATGATTCATACATTCACATTTCATACAAACTTAAATAATTCTTTTGATTGTGTAAAGCTGCTTTGCGACAATGACAATTGTTAAAAGTGCTATACAAATAAAATTAAATTGAATAGTTTCAGATTACATGCAAATAAGGTATACTTATTCAGATATTCTCCACTATTTATAGCCAGTACCTTATCATTTAGCTGCTTTCTTGAAGCTAAACTTAATTAATTAAATAAAGAAACACATTCCCAGCCTGTATTAAATTTGTTTAAATTAAAATGTGTTCATTTGCAGTTTGTTATTGTATCATTCACCATGGACATTGTTGTTTACCATATCAAAAATAATGGTTTAGGTAATGGCCCAAGAAAAAAGTGCAAGCATATGTGATTTTCTTTAACTAGACCAATGAGTTTCACACAGGCTCATTACTGTAGATCAGTGTACTTAGTGGTTGCATAAAGCAGCGATTAAATGTACCCAAGGTTTGCTGCCGGAGACTGAATTTTTTGCTCACACATTTCTATATTGCTTTACTCTGTATACAGAGTTGTGGGGTGGCCTGAGGGGCATGAAGTTTGCAACAATGGGGTGGTTATCCATCTCAGGTCAAACACGGAAGTAAGGTTCAGCCTCTGTGAGTTCCCGGAATATTCAGCTATTATCTTTTATCTGATTGTCCAAGTCTGTTTCATCTCTAAGAACTTCAGTCACCTACATTGTACTACATTGCCTGGTCAAAAAAAAAGAAGTCACCACTTCAGAATGATTAAAATATTGGCCTCTATAAAGTACTGTAAACAATTAAGGAGATTTGAAATTACTGAAATTGGGTTAAGAATTGTTCAACACATTATTTAAACCTGTAAGGACTGTGCTTTCCAGAATTGTCCTATTCCAGAGTAATGTGCACATCAAGGTAAGCAGGGAAGCACATGAAGTGGATGCACCCATCATGCTCAGTGCCGTCTTTAAAAACCTCCGGAGGAAGGGTTATGATCTGGGATTGCTTCATTTGAGCAAGTATAGACTCAGCAATGTTATGTAGCAACAAAGTGACTGAATACTTGAATGTACTGAATAACTAGGTTATCAGGAGAATGTGCATATTCCAGGATTCAATTTGTGAAAGTGTGGTTCTGGGGGCACAATAATTTTCACACATAAATGCGCTAATAGACTTTTTTTTTCCAGGCAGTGTATTGTCTTTCCTACATAATAGTTAGTGTTATTTCATGATCGGGGTTAATTAAATTACACCTTTAGGTGGGTTCATTAAACTTCAAACTTCCCCAAGCCTTTTTGCAAACGTCACCAAATGCAGAACTTGCCTCAGTAAACTCATAGCACAGTTCAGGTAAAACAGGGCAAACAGGACACATTCTCATCGGTTTAGTCCTAGGAAATAAAATATGGAATCATCCCATTCTTGGCAAGATGCTAAGAACCAAAAAAGACTGTAATAAACCGATACAATCCTGATACCCGGATACTCTTTGTCCTGTATTTTAGAATAAATTAAGTAAAACTTATAGGAAAGAAATTTGTATGTGAAGCATAGTCAGTGGATAGAAGAAAAGCCCCTCTCTTCATTAACCTGTCTACCAAAATAGAACAGAGAATGCACTTCTCTTTGGTTGACTCATGACCAAGGGCTGCATCTTGCTGGGCAGCTACCCTTTGCCAGCAAAACAGCATTTCCTCTAGGTACACTTGCTCACAAATTTTGAAGTAACACAGCAGGTAGATTTTTCCAAACATTTTAGATAAATAACCACAGATATTTGTGGATGTAGTCTGTGTCAAATCCTTTTGTAGCTTCATATAATCCAGTGCAGACCTAATAATGTTTAGATCAGGGCTATTTGGGGGCCAAGTCATCATTACAAGGACTCCTTGTTCTACTCTTCACAGAAGATTTTGGGATTTTGTCCTGCTGCAGAATAGATTTTTGCCAATCAGAGGCCTCCCTGATGGTGCTCCATGATGGATAGGTGTCTGTCTGGATTTCTTATCACTGAAGACATCATTAACCCTGACCAAATCTCCAACTCCATTTGCAGAAACGCATAACCTTGCAAGGAACTTCCACCAAAATCCTGCCTCCTCCTGGAGACAAATATTTCAATTTTGACTCATCAGTCTAGGGCACCTGCTTCCATTTTTCATTTCATTTTTCACAGCAGTTCCTATGTTTTTTGTTCATGTCTGAGTTGCTTAACCTTGCTTCCTCGTCAAAGGTAGGGCTTTTGGGCCACAATTCTTCAATGAAGACCACTTCTTCCAGACTTCTCAGGACAGCAAATGGTTGTACCTGTTTCAGGTGGAGCTTTCTTACTGTACATGTAGATTAACAGAAATGCTGATCTGAGAGCTGCATCAATCTCTATCAACCATTATTTGTTTTTCTACCTACGATACAGGAATGCAAGATGCAAGTACACATGCACACATGAAGACAGGTTTATTTTCACAAACCTTTTTGTGTTAGCACAGTTTACTGGCCTCAAGATTTTAATTTCTGTACCCATCTATTTTTGAACTGTAGACACATCTGATCACCTGATCACCCCTCTTTGTTGGAACCTTTTACAACTTCTCTAAATATCAGTCACTGGCTTCCTTTGACAACTTGTCAAGGTTAATTTTTTTTCTCTTTCATGCATTTTCTTTTCATTTGTTTGTGGAATTTGTCTTAAATTTCTTATTTCTTAACTGCCACACCACACAATTCAACATGATTCCCATGCCCTATTGCTCAAAAATACAACAAAAAAAAAAAAATCAAATTCAGCTTTGTGTTTGATGGTATTAATAACGATCATTATTTTTTACATGTATAGGAGATTGTTTAAGCTCAGTGAACCCCCTAAACAAATAACCACCCCAAACAAACAGCACCCTTTCTCTAATGCAACCACAGGGGGGCACAATACAGTTACTGCTTGTGACAGTCCCAAATCTGGATAAATGAAGAGGGTAGTGGCAAGAAGGACATCCAAAATAAAACATTTGCCAAATCAATCATGTGAATTATTAACAAGACTTCTGATGACCAAGATGGCGCCGGTGAGGTCGGCTGCCGTCGCAACTGCTCCGACCTCTTCTACTATTTTTTTATCTTTTAAGTTAATTTTCAGCAACTTTAATCCGGCAAATTCATCACCATTGAGTGCATTAGGTACAATAGAGATACTCTTATTTCTATTGGTCTACAATGTACTCACAATTCAACGTTTTTAACTTCGGATCCGAGCTGGCCGAGTGAGATCCTGAGGGAAAACAAAGGACGCGACGCGCGAAGCAGCGGCCCTGAGGGAAACGAGCCGTCGTCAGGAACAGGCTGAGAGCCCGTGCACACCGCACACCTCTGCCTAGCATCCTGCTCGCCAACGTCCAGTCACTGGAGAACAAACTCGATGACCTCAGGGCCAGGATAAAGTTCCAGAGAGACATTCGGGACTGTAATCTCCTCTGCTTCACTGAGACATGGCTGAACTCAGCGGTGCCGGACCACGCCATTCAGCCGGCCGAGTTCTTCTCGGGACAGGACACGGGACTCGGGGAAGACAAGGGGAGGCGGTGTGTGTTTAATGGTGAACAGCAGCTGGTGCAACAGCACGAGCGTTGTTCCTCTCGCACACTCCTGCACACCCGACCTGGAGCTATTGACTATCAAGTGTCGTCCTTTTTATCTTCCTCGGAAGTTTACATCGGTCATAATCAGCGCCGTTAATATTCCACCACAAGCGGACACGGACACTGCCTTATGCGAGCTGCATGAGCCTCTCACACAACACCAGACACAACACCGGGACGCTGCGCTTATTGTGGCCAGGGACTTTAATAGTGACAACCTCAAACGCGCAGCGCCGAACTTTTATCAGCATATCACCTGCCCGACCAGGGGCGAAAGGACACTGGACCATTGTTATACTACAATCAAGGACGGCTACAAGGCACAATCTCGTCCCCTGTTTGGGAAATCCGACCACGCCGCCATCTTCCTCATGCCAAAATATAAACAAAGGCTTAAACAGGAACTTCCGGTTCAGAGGGAGGTCGCGCGCTGGATGGACCAATCGGTGGCCGCGCTTCAAGACGCACTTGATGACGCAGACTGGGACATGTTCCGAAACAGCTCTGATGACGTCAACATGTTTACGGAAGCGGTTGTGAGTTTCATCGGGAAACTAGCACATGATACCGTACAAAAAACGACCATCAGAACGTTTCCTAATCAGAAGCCATGGGTGGATAAAACCATTCGCGACGCTCTGAGATCTCGCACCGCTACCTACAACGCGGGACTTGCGTAGGGGGCCATGGACCAGTACAAGGCTGCATATTATAACGTCCGAAAGGCGGTGAAGGAGGCGAAGCAGCGCTATGGAAGGAAACTAGAGTCACAGCTTCAACAGAGTGACTCTAGGAGCCTGTGGCAGGGACTAAGGACAATAACGTACTATAAAGCAACAACATGCGGTATGACGAACGCGGACATGACTCTGGCAGACGAGCTGAACAYCTTTTATGCTCGCTTCGAGGCTGCAGCTAAAGACGCTAGCGWTGCTAATGCTAGCGRYGCTAACSGCTGCAGACAGGAAGTCACTGCCAGCACCGGAAACACGTTCATCATCTCCGAGCATGAGGTGAGGAGAGCCTTCAAGAGAGTGAACACCAGGAAAGCAGCAGGACCAGACGGCATCTCAGGTCGAGTCCTCAGAGCCTGCGCAGACCAGCTAGCACYTGTGTTCACAGASATATTCAACMTCTCTTTATCTCAGTCGGTGATCCCCACATGCTTTAAAGAGTCCATCATTGTTCCTGTTCCAAAAAAACCACATCCTGCTTCCCTCAATGACTATCGATCTGTAGCCCTCACATAAGTGGTGATGAAGTGCTTTGAACGGCTGGTCAGAGACTTCATCATCTCCTCACTACCAGACACAATGGATCCACATCAATTTGCATACCGCCCGAACCGCTCTACGGATGATGCCATCTCTCATCTACTCCACACATCACTCACTCACCTGGACACTAGAAGGGGGAATTATGTTAAAATGCTCTTTGTCGACTACAGCTCAGCATTTAATACCATAATTCCCTCCACACTCACCACCAAGCTGGAGCACCTGGGACTCAGCTCATCTCTGTGTCAGTGGATCTCCAACTTCCTAACTGGGAGACCACAGGCAGTAAGGATGGGCGGCTATGTCTCAGCCTCTCTCACTCTCAGCACTGGAGCCCCCCAGGGTTGTGTTCTGAGCCCCCTGCTGTACTCTTTGTACACCTATGACTGCGTAGCCACTACAAACTCCACCCCCATCATTAAGTTTGCTGATGACACGTCTGTGGTGGGCTTGATCTCCGACAACGATGAGACGGCCTACCTGGAGGAGATTGGAAATCTGGAGAACTGGTGCCAGAGGAACAATCTCCTCCTCCAGTGGAGAGAGTTGACAGCTTCCGCTACCTCGGTGCTCACATCACGTAGGACCTGTCATGGTCCTGTCACATCAACACCGTGGTGAAAAAGGCCCGGCAGCGTCTCTACCACCTCAGACGCCTGAGAGACTTTAGACTGCCCTCTAAGGTGCTCAGGAACTTCTACTCCTGCACCATAGAGAGCATCCTGACGGGAAACATCTCAACCTGGTTCGGGAACAGCACAATACAGGACAGGAGAGCCCTACAGAGGGTGGTTCGATCAGCTGAACGCATCATCTGTACCAAGCTCCCTGACCTTCAGACGATCTACAACAAGCGGTGCTGGATCAAGGCCAGGAAGATAGTGAAAGACCTCAGTCATCCCAGCAACGGACTGTTCTCTCTGTTGCGGTCAGGAAAGCGCTTCCGCTCCCTGAAGGCCAACACAGAGAGACTGAGGAGGAGTTTCTTCTCGCAGGCTATACGAGCTCTCAATCACTACACCACATAGGACCTACCACTCACATACTTGCACATTTTGCACACATCAGGACTGCAGACTTCTTAACTTTTACTTTTTACCGGGACGCACAACCGGTTTACACATGGAACATTTGCACACTTGCACATTTTGCACACCGTGAAGTTGAACTTCACTACATTCTGGTCTGCACTACACTACATTTTCATTACATTCAGTCACTATATATCCATTATTTTTATTAGATATTCTTTAACCTCTTTATATTTATCTCATTCAAATACTTTATTTCATTTCTATTTTTATTCTTATTCTGTACATTTTGTAAATAAGTGTTTCTTTATTTTAAATATCTTATTTCTTTTTTGTTGTAATATTGTAGGTCAATAGCAGTCGTATAAGCATTTCACTGTGTATGACTGTGTATGTGACGAATAAAATTTGAATTTGAAATTTGATGTTAGTATGTCACTGCAATGAGGGCTAGCTGGAAGCATTTCATGGCTAAAAGCTATCAGGAGACATCTCATTACTAACGCAGCTACTAGGAAGCATCTCATTGCTAACATCGATATCAAGATAAAGTTCAGCTCAGGTAGAAACATGCCGCTGAATCTCTCCCTGTTGACCACCCTCTCAAGATGAACCTGGATGATGAGCACTGCTGCTGCATGCACGAGATCCTGCATCCACTCCACTGCATGCTGTGATGGGAGAGGAGCTCAGCAACTGCCCAGCTGTATGGCAAGCTTCTTTGGTCAGTGCCATTGCTCCAAATCTTCTGCCCAATTTAGTCATAGGGTGTGAAGTTTCTCCTCACCGATAAAACCATAGTGTTGGGATCCATCTGCCCTTCCTTTGGGGTTGGTATGAGTAGTATCTTGAATGCCTCTGGGCTGTATGCTGAAGGGCCACCACTTATTTTAAGGGCATTACCACTCATGAAATGTTGAAAGCCTGCCCAACTAGGCTACTTTGCACATTCCAGTTGCACTCCCCCAGCCACGTGAGATCTTGCATACCTCTCTCCTTTGTGCTCCATACCATTGCTGCTGGCTTGTTGCTGGATGACAAAGCAACTGCCCATAAAGTCTGTTCACCTCACCAAACCTGTCAAACCCCCCAAAAAATGTACAGGGCGACTCATGCAATGTTGGTCTTGCATTCTGTTCTGAATTGATGCTCACAGGCAGTCAGTCGTAAATCATAAGATGAAATTCATTTACAAATAGAGAACAAAAACAATAAGAGAATCAGGAACCAGGCAGGAACAAGAACTTGACCATGAAAACAAGAGAAACAAACGAATAACCTTGAAAGAATGGATTAGTACAGGACAGGGACAACACAAAGACACTGTAAAATCTAACAGCTAATAGATTAGCAATTCTACTAATCAGGGAAACTAAAGCACATGACAATTTCAGATTAAAAGTTCAAAAACACATAAAAGATGATAAAAGTGGAACTATAGTAAACAACTGTATGGCAATGAGAAACCACTTGTTAGTGAAGCTAATCAGCAAAAAAAGCTTTTTTTTTGCTATAGAGCATAAAGATTGGACATTAAATCAATGTAATATAGTCTGCTATTGCAGTGGGATGAACAGGTCAGGTAAGAAGAGAAGCACATAAAGCAATGCACTCATCATGCCTAGTGCCTAAAGTACAGTGTTTTGCTTTATTGTTCAAGTCTAATCTCATCTAGTGACGGGTCGTTCATGAATGATTCATTCTTTTTTAATGAGTCTTTAACGTGACTTAGAAGAACATGTAGTCTCGGTGTCACGGTTGCTGTGTGTGGGCTGAAGAAGAGGCATACTTGCAGAGGTGGAGACTGAACAGGTATTTTAATAAAACATAAACAAAACATAAACAAAACATAAACAAACAAAAAAACGGAACTGAACAGAACAAGAACTATGGAAGAAGCACAGTAGATACACAACCACTTAACTGAACAGATGCAAGACAAAAAAACAGAACGTAAGCAGGCTATTTATCAGGCTATTATCAGACTAACGAGCCACCTCAGTTCAGGGGAGCGCTCCCATTACCTGGCTGAGGTGCATTCTGGGAAATGAAGTTCAAACAGAAAACTCAAAAGGATTTTTTTTCATTCCTTGACACTCGGAGAGTGATTCATTAATCTTCTACTCGGCGCGCATGCGCAAAGTATCGCAAAACCTCCATAGGTTATGTCCAGCACACAGAAATGAGTAGTTACCTTTGAGTCTTTGGTCCGAATCATTCGTTCTTTTGTCACATGACTCCCATAGACGCTATGAAGTGCAGTACACAGGAAACAGAATTGAGCGATTCTTCTCAATGAGTTTTCTAACTTGAGCCGTTCATTCTTTTGTTTACTCCCATGGACATTATGCCATGCAGTACGCAGGAAACAAAATCGAACGATTCTTCTCAATGAGTCTTCTACCTCTAGTTGTTTGTTCATTCCAAGATTGCACCGGTGAGGTCGGTTGCTGTCACGACTGCTCCAACTCCTTTTTTAAGTTAGTGTTCAGTAATCTAAAACTGTCAAATTCATAACAACTGAGTACATTAGGAATTATAGAGATACTCTTATTTTAGTGGCATACAATGTCCTCACAATTCAATATTTTTAACCCCATATCCAAGTTGGCCGAGTGAGATCCTGAGGGAGAACAAAGGACGCGACCTGAAGCAAAATGAGCAGGCGTCAGGAATAGGCTAAGAGCCCATGCACACCGGACACCTCTGCCTAGCATCCTGCTCAGTCACTGGAGAACAAACTCGATGACGTCAGGGCCAGGGTAAAGTTCCAGAGAGACATTAGGGACTGCAACCTCCTCTGCTTCACCAAGACACGGCTGAACCCGGTGGTGCCGGACCACGTCATCCAGCCGACCGAGTTCTTTTCAGTTTATCGCATAGACAGAGCCTTGGAATCGGGGAAGTCAAGGGGAGGCCGCGTGTGATTAATGGTGAACAACATCATTGTTCCTGTTCCTAAGAAACGCCATCCTGCTTCCCTCAACGATTATCGCCCTGTACGATTCGGAGATTTGAGGCAATTTCCAGGCAATGCCCATGTACATAGCCCACCCAACACAGCCTCACCTCGAAAAGAAACTGCAGCTGGCTGTGATGTCTCTGTAATTGTTAAAACAGCAGAGAAATTTTATTTGGGGCATTTCTAACTGGTATTCTTTTGTCTTTGATGTTAAATACACAAAGCAGTGTCTTCCCACCTGGGAGTCTCTCCAGTATATCTGTATATCAGATTGATGGGCATGAGTCCTCATCTGTAAAATGTTTGAGGACAACAGTTTTTTCAGCCCACATCTAATCAATAATATGTTGTTCTTAAATGTATTCTTGTTGTTCTCTTTTAATTGTGGGCTACTGTTGTTTGCTTACAGTATTTGTTCATTTAATTTAAATGAGGTTTGAGTCTGCAACTGAGTCTAATCAGCGCTCAACCGCATGCATAAAGTTTTCGAGAGCGCTGAGGAATTTTGTTGCACTAAATAATATTTATGCAGTATAATCAGAGCCTCTTATTCCTATTTATCCTAGGTTGTTGTTGTTTTAGTGTTACTGTGTGTGCTTTACAATGTCAGACAACATTCAAATACAAATAATTTAAATGAAAGGTCAGGGGTAGCTCAGTGGTTAAGGCATTGGACTACAGTTCGGAAGGTCCCAGGTTCAAGTCCCACBWCYACCAAGTTGTCCCTGTTGKGCCCTTGWGCAAGGCCCTTAACCCCAACTGCTCAGATGTATAATGAGATTTAAAAAAAAGTGGATAAGGGCGTCTGCCAAATGCCTAGATGTAGATGTAGAAATAATTCACCCCTCTCCAGGTATGAATCAGCTGTTCTCACCTATACATTCAGAGAAACTAAAATGGACCCCTCCCCCTCTTGGATCTGAGGCCTTTCTGAAGACCTGCAGTGCTTCAGGCCTCTTCTTAAAATTTGTGTAAATTTAAAATCTTCTGGATTCTAGATTCTAAAATTGACATTGTTACCGTTTTTAATCCCTGGAATGAAAGAAATTGAGATTTTCCTTATCATAACCTGCATTCTATTGTTTTTTTTAAATCACTCTACACACAATAATTTTCTTTGATATTTTTATAGAATGTTTTAATTTTAGTTTTTATATAAAAATAATAATAATGAAAAAACAAATAAAATTATTAAATTCATATTTTCTATTTGTAAAATATCATGAAAAATCATGGATTGTGTATCGAGTGATTAAAAACAATACAAGGCATGTATGATAAGGAAACTGGGGTACTGATTTTACATTTTATCTGCTTTGCAAAAGTCGCCCCTTTTTATGATCTGTGAATATTATGGCTGCTCGTATCGGCTCATATATGCAGAGTTTTGATCAAAGTGGAGATGAAAAGTGCAACGTGAAAGCGTGTACCAAAAACTGCAGTTTCATTTAATTCATAAAATACTCTGATTACAAACAACAACACAGCACAATGCATGTCTGTGAATGGCTGAAATGTGGTTGTGAATAAGCCATTTAGTGAATGTAAAATGTTCGAGTGAACTGCGCTTTGCGGAGTTTTGATCAAACAGCAGAGGTACGTGCGCACCAACATGAGAGATTTATAAGAGACTTCTCTTCCCCAAAAATACAACAAACACAAATTTATAATTTATTTAAATAGGCGCTGTCTTTGCGGCGCTGTGCGAAACACACGCCGATGTGTGCTGCTGTATTCTACTCATAATATACTAACATATTTTTGCTGTGTGGTGGACCGCACACAACCTCGTGGTCAAGCCTTTCTCTGAATACGCCATTTTAATGTGGGTGGTGCTAAGAAACACGTATCTCGATTTATTAATCCACGCATTCACTTTAGGTTTAGTATTCAGTGCGCATTGTTTGTTCAGTTTGTATAGCTGTTATGTTACAACTATATTATAACACTCAGAAAGACCTTTTATTTGAGGTAAAGTGACTCATGTGTCTAACTTTTTTCAGCAAAGCCTCTGTTTCACTGAATAATCCATAAATTTTCATGAATACACACGTGGACAAAATTGTTGGTACCCTTCGATCAATAAAAGAAAAATTCACAATGGTCACATAAATAACTTTAATCTGACAAAAGTAATAATTTAAAAAAATTCTATGAATGTTAACCAATGAAAGTCAGACATTGCTTTTCAACCATGCTTCAACAGAATTATTTAAATAATAAACTCATGGAACAGGCCTGGACAAAAATGATGGTACCCCTAGAAAATACTGAAAATAATGTGASCAAAGGGACATGTTAATTCAAGGTGTGTCCACTAATTAGCATCACAGGTGTCTACAATCTTGTAATCAGTCAGTGGGCCTATATATAGGGCTCCAGGTAGTCACTGTGTTGTTTGGTGACATGGTATGTACCACACTCAACATGGACCAGAGGAAGCGAAGGAAAGAGTTGTCTCAGGAGATTCGAAAGAAAATTATAGACAAGCATGTTAAAGGTAAAGGCTATAAGACCATTTCCAAGCAGCTAGATGTTCCTGTGACTACAGTTGCACATATTAATCAGAAATTTAAGATCCATGGGACTGTAGCCAACCTCCCTGGACGTGGACGCAGGAGCAAAATTCATGACAAATCAAAGAGATGGATAATCCGAATGGTAACAAAAGAGCCCAGAAAGACTTCTAAAGAGATCCAAGGTGAACTTCATGCTCAAGGAACATCAGTGTCAGATCGCACCATCCGTCGTTGTTTCAGCCAAAGTGGACTACATGGGAGACGACCAAGGAGGACACCATTGTTGAAAACAAATCATAAAAAAGCCAGACTGGAATATGCCAAACTACATGTTGACAAGCCACAAAGCGTCTGGGAGAATGTCCTATGGACAGATGAGACAAAAATGGAACTTTTTGCCAAGGCACATCAGCTCTATGTTCACAGATGGAAAATGAAGCATATCAAGAAAAGAACACTGTCCCTACTGTGAAACATGGAGGAGGCTCTGTTATGTTCTGGGGCTGCTTTGCTGCATCTGGCACAGGGTGTCTTGAATCTGTGCAGGGTACAATGAAATCTCAAGACTATCAAGGGATTCTAGAGAGAAATGTGCTGGCCAGTGTCAGAAAGCTGGGTCTCAGTCGCAGGTCATGGGTCTTGCAACAGGACAATGACCCAAAACACACAGCTAAAAACACCCAAGAATGTCTAAGAGGAAAACATTGGACTATTCTAAAGTGGCCTTCTATGAGCCCTGACCTCAATCCTATTGAGCATCTTTGGAAGGAGCTGAAACATGCTGTCTGGAAAAGGCAGCCTTCAAACCGGAAACAACTGGAGCAGCTTGCTCATGAGGAGTGAGGAGGCCAAAATACCTGCAGAGAGGTGCAGAAGTCTCATTCACAGTTACAGGAATCGTTTGATTGCAGTGATTGCCTCAAAAGGTTGTGCAACAAACTATTAAGTTAGGGGTGCCATCATTTTTGTCCAGGCCTGTTCCATGAGTTCATTTTTTTTTATAATTCCGTTGAAGCATGGTTGAAAAGCAATGTCTGACTTTCATTGGTTAACATTCATATTCAAATTCTTATTTATTATTACTTTTGTCAAATTAAAGTTATTTCTGTGACCATTGTGAGTTTTTCTTTCATTGACCGAAGGGTACCAACAATTTTGTCCACGTGTGTATATATGACCTATTAACACCTCTCAGGTGACACCACACACACACACACACACACACACACACACACACACACAAACTCTCTCAGATCACAACATACAGACCAAACGTCAACAGCATGTCCCTTCTCCCAAACAGCGCAGCAATGAGCATTTACTTACATCTGAACAGAATCCGTTAAATCAATGACCAACGGTAGCTCATACATTTAAACAATTTATTCATACAGATGTACCTGTTTTATATGGATATTTACAGGCTTTTCACTGAACGATTTACCCTGACAATTATGATTTATAATCTAAATAAAAATGCTTTCATAAACATGGGCTATTGTTGTTTAATAACACTATTTGTTAACTATTTGCTAACACAAAGTTTTCCAGTGCGCACTGGCAGAAGTAGACTAATGACTAATCATGTCATCTCGTCATCTTCGTTTTATTATATAGTTTTTGCACATCAGTATAACAAAAACACACCCACTTTTTCTGTTGCACACCCAGAGTTTTCTGGCTATGAGAGTGTTACACATGATAAAATATAACTGCGCACTGTATTAACATTTACTTTGTTGAAATTTTATGCAAATAAGAAACGCCTATACTTAATTTAAATTCTAAAATTGTACTGTAATTTTAGTACTGTGATTGTAAATTCGTTTCACTTTTTTTATAAGGTTTTGGCGGTGGCGGTACAGCGCAACAGGGGTGCTACTAAGATCTAAAAATGTAATTTGTTAAAACATTTTCATTATTTATTAAAGAACATTATGATGATCAAAATAGCCTACTATATTTAATTCTTATAATAATGCAAAAAAAACATCGACATCTGCTGACGCGGTAGAACGTATGAATTTTATGTTCATTTATTTCAGTTAATAAATCTATTACAAATTTTAAGAACACAAAATATAAGACGACACAAAACCCTACAAGCAGAGCTTTTCTAATTACACGTGATAAAATCTAAAGGCTCAACGTGTTAACGTTTACATTGCTTAAATTCTATCCTAATAAGATGTAATTTAATATATATTCCAAAATTTTACTGTAATTTTAATACTGTGATTATGAATTCGTTTAATTACAAATTTTCACTTGATTTTATCCACTACTATGTGCAGCACTAAAGTTGCTGCGGCTCATTAATTCTTGAAAGAATTAACTAAGGCCTGAGGCATCAGACTATAGTTATATAGCGCCACTCAGCACTAAAAGCCAGCAAACGCACAAACCCAAAAACTGTCGTCTGAGGCACAGGGGTAAAACCATCATACCACTTGAGAACCATCTGTATGTCCTTATTGCATTGTAATATTTTCATTACTAGAACTATAGCCAAAATTTTTGTATGTAGACGTGTTTGGGGTCTGTTTATTGAAAAAGTAACATTTTATTTTATTTCTGATCAAAAGAAGGAAATGAATTAAATGACTCAAAAAAGGATTAGTTCATTTTGGTTAACGTGATTCAAAGAGCTGAGTCACTAAAATAATTCAATCTTCTCATCACTAGCCTCAGCACATTTATGTCGCAATAAATTGAAGTCAGATTTCAGTTCGGAGTACCTGACTGTGCTGAATGACCAGGTTAGATTTTTTCTTTCCTTAAGGCATGGACATATTGGACATATTCCAAGGTCCTAGTGCCAAGATTAACTGAAATTTCACGACAGGAGCTCTTTAAACGTTTAAGATTTTTGATGAATAACTTTTATTTTTACCAGGATTGCTCCTTAATTTTAAGGAGAATTCTTGTGAAACACCCACAATTCTAAGAATTTTCTTAGAAATTCAGCACTAGGAACCGCTCTTTCATAAATGCCAGATTTGCATGTTCAGACACCCCTAAAAATCAGGGGCATTCATAAAACTTCCACAAATCTTCTCTAACTGAACTGAATTTAATACTGGCCTCTCCTGACGTCTCCCAATTTGAAATTGGCTCTTACCAATTTGGTAAATTTTTTAAGCGTAGCGACCCCAGAACAAGCTGCTGATAATTTAAACAAATTCGTAAGTACATGAACACGACTCTATGCATTTTGACACTAGTGTCTTTCTCAAGAACCTGATTACGTGTTAAGAGACCTTGTGTGTGTTCGAGCACTCCTGTGCTCACCCGAAGAGCCTGTTTGTTTTTGTGCACTATTAAAGACTTTTTATGTTGAAACAACCCCTCTGCACCTATGCCTGCCCTCTTTGCCCACAGCGTTAACATCTGCCTGAACCGCCTGTCATACCAGTTTGTGACACCCATGAAGGAATTTAACGATGTTCTACCGAGCCCTAAATAATCGATAATAAAACCATACTATCACTACTGACATACTGTAAAACAAAATTAAAATTATGATGATCAAAACACAGACTATTGCAAACTATTACAGAGATGTTAACAATATAATAACACCTTCATATTATCCTATTAACGGATAGACAGTGACCTATAGACATTGGAGGAATAGGACATATATCCCGCCTGCACTCTTACATACAAAGGGATACTGCGGCCAGAGCGCACCAGCACAAGCCTCCACCACTTCTTTCTCACAAAGCGAAGAAAAATATTATTTGTGTAACCTGGTTGTATTTAACACACATTTACAGCTGCATGAAGACCTGAATCAAACGCAAAAGCTGCACACAAATGCATCAGCAGTAATATAAACATGAGGGCAGTGAAACAGTACTGTATGCGCCAAAAATATACAGTACTGGGCCTCGCTCAACACTTGTACCCAGTAGTGAAAAGGAACTTTTGTTGTGCGTTTGTGAGCGACAACATCACCTGACCGAGGTGCATTCTGGGGAATACAGTTCAACATAAAACTACCAATGAAAACAAAAGGAAACAAAATGGAGTCTGTGGGTGCTTTGGCGCCCTCTAGTGGTATTCCCTGACAGTAAGTGTGTGGTGTAAAACCTTTGCGCTTATTTTCAAAATCATCTTTTATCCAATAAAACTTCCAATTGCGTTTAATCATGACTGTTTTTCTTATCAATTTGTTAACCAAAAGAGGCTACAAGTAGTCGTTGCCGACCTCTACTGAGCTCCCTAGTAGTCATAACGAATTTGTATACACAGCGCCTGCGTGAACAAACGGAAACATCTGTCGGGATTTAGACATGTAACCATAGTAGAGCAATCAAAAGCAATAATATTCTATATTTAAAGGAAAATAGTTGGGCGTATATTGGGCACATGTTGGGCACTCCTTTATGTTGAATAATTGTGTCCCCCCCTGTTAATTTATAGGTTAATAGGTTCGATTTCCAGCAAATGCCCAAATCCCAGCCACTGGATGCAGTGCCGGTCCCAAGCCTTATCACTTATCACCATAAAATGGGAGGGTTGCATTAGGAATGGCATCCAGCGTAAAACCTGTGCCAAGCTTGTACGTGGGGACCGGATGGTGGGCTGTGGCGACCGCTTTAGGCCGTAAGGTGAAGCAGCTTTTCATTTCAATCTCTTCCCATATATGGGGCACTAAACTCTTTTCATTCCAATAAAAAGATCTAATGGTTAAGAATGTAAAAATAAAAGGTCTCCATCTGCAATCCTGCAGTTTATTTTTCATTAGTGTTTAAACTCGGCAATAGTTCCATCCTTGCATAATAATTTTTTTCTCTGGAGTGATGCGGCTGCATCACATGCTTTCCGCTAGACCAAGGGTGACCAAATCCAGTCCTGGAGGGCCAGTGACCAGCACAGTTTGTAATTCACCAACACCTAAACACACCCACTGAACCTAGTAATTAACAGATTAGTTAAATCAGCTGTGTTTGAGAAGAAGAAGCACCAAACTGTGTTGGACACTGGCCCTCCAGGACTGGATTTGGACACCCCTGCGCTAGACCAATGAAGTTGCCTAACATTGGAACAAAATGTAAACATTCGTGTTACGCAGGGCTTTAGAAAACACAAAGTAAATAGAGCTCTGCTATCTACGTGAGAATGGATGGGGCTCTGGAAACTAAAACAAAATTAAAGATTCTCTCGGGGCATTCGCCCTTACCAATGATTTATTTTGAGGAGAGGGAGAGTTTGTGCTTGTGCTGAGCTGCTGCGGACCAACCGAAAGACCAACAACAATTTATTTGATTTACAACAACTAAAAAATAATAATAATTGCTATTAAAAAGAATGAGTAAAGCTACTTAATAACGCAAGTAAAGAACGATTAATATGAATGAGCACAACCAACTCAAAAACTGATAATTCTGTTTACTTAAAATTGGAAACATCATTACTTAAAAAATTTTATGCAACCCAAACTTTTTGTCACGGTACACCATGACACACCCACACCTCAAGCCAAGTGATGATCACCTGTGACTCCRCTCCACACTCCAGTCCACTGCTTTCATTTTGCCGCCTCATTCACCGGCTCAGCACACCTGTTCTTCATTTCATTCATTACTCTGCTCTATAAAACTCTTTCACAAACCATCACCTCTTGCCAGATTATTGTGTGCCCTCATGCCCGATTTTCCAGCGTTTTTCACTGCCTTGACTTTTGGATCTCGACCCACGCTCTGTTTCACGGACCTTGCTCTCGCTTCACGTTTTGGATTAGTGTTTTTTCGGATTTCTGGATATCGACCATCGCTCACGTTTCATGACCACGAATCAGGATTATGGACTGTATTTGATTTCATGACCTCGAAGCAAGTACGCTCACAACCACGATTATTCCCCGCGGACCAGAGTTGCATTCAGCGCGCACCGGCTCTTCATTTTCACATTCTCTACGCGAGGCTCGCGCCGTGCCGCCTGATCTCCGCACAGCGGGAGCTTTCATTCACAAAACAAACAGCGCGTTCATCACAGGATAATCGGCGCTATATTCCACACGCGCTCTGCGCTTGGATCCACTACGCCTGTTCGGATCGTGACACTTTTTGAGTTTTGCCAACTTATTTGGGTTTACACTGTAGATTTTTATAATGGTAACTTTACTTGTACTTCAATAAAATTTCACTTAGGTAATAGTACTTTTAATTGAGTACAAAAGTTTATTACTCTTTCCACATGCCAAAGCTAAAACATTATTACCTTCTGTGTAGTGAGAAAAAAAAATCTAAAAGCCTTAAAGGTCAACCACAATGCACAATCTGACTGAAAAAAAGAAGTGGCTTGTTTTTCTCCTATCTGTGGTCATAATAAGAGACATGTTTAACGCTACCTAAATCTTAAAATCAACCAGAGCTAGATAACAGCATGGAACATTTTTGTTGTTTTTTTGTTCTGTGCAAGTTTACTTTCATTTGAAATGATATGTGAAACAGCAGCTTCTATGTCCATATATGGACCAAAATTAATGCACTTGAAGAGAACCTAAATCATACTGCATTCTGACTAATCAGCACCAAACAATGTACAGTACAAGGATAACTCCTTTAAAGGCCACATTGGCACACATTCATAGATGCTTTAAAGGTTTGAGCCCATACTTGTGCTCTTAAAGAAATAAAACATGTCCAAGCAAGGCTGTTGCTTGTGTTAAGAAATTTGATGCTGCAATCAGTTTTTTTTTTTAATTGATTAAAGGGAATCATACACAATGCCACAAATGCTTGCATGTGATCTCACTATGTGCTAACAAACAAGATTTAAATACATGATGTGAAATGTTGTATATAATACAACGGTTTCTGCTGGGTTAGCTGTTCTCAAAATTTGTCCACAGCATATGTCCAAATTAATACACTCACATACTATTAGCAAAAGCTAAAATGCTAAAACAATGCTAGTTCATTATATTGTACATGCATATACTGTATACTGGTACTGATACTTGTAAATTCTAGCAAATAAGGAAATGTTATACACATAAGTAAATAAATAAATAAAAAACTCTACTCTACTAAATCAGTTGCATTTGCAGATATTTTAATACTGTCAATTGTCAGGTAGACATGTATTTTAGTAAAAGGGTTGATTAAAAAAAAAAGCATCATAGATGAAACATTCAGCTGTTCTAATGCTTCTCTCACCTTTTTTTAGAATTTTTTTGCATCTTGGACTTGGCTCTCAGCTCAGCCATTGGTTTCATGGTCACTGCTACCTTGCTCTCCATGTTGACCCTCTCTGAATGATTCCACAGCTTGTGCTTCTGCAGGTGCAGTTTTGTGGCAAACACAGCCTCGCAGTATTGACAGCCATAACTGAACTTCTCTGCCACAGTTTTCTGCACAAGTGCACACAGACACAGACAGTTAAATTACTACACAGTAAATTAAGACTTATCATAGGTGTTTAAATTATCTATGTGAAAATAAGAAAATGTTAAATATGTAAGTGAAAGTGATCTTTAAATTTGGCATTGTATGTGCTTACGAAACAAACAGAACTATTAATTTGATGACATGGGATGATAGGTCAGTCTGCCATTAAGGTTGGACAAAACAGCCAGCTGTATTTCTGTTAGGTTAGGAATCATTTGTATTTCTAGGTTCCTCAACTTGACAAATGCAAGCAGCACATTCATTATCATCTGCAAATTCAGGGGTTCTAGGTGTCATCACTAGTTATAAAATGTTCATTCATTCATTCATTCATTCACATGAAGGAGACATATCAAAAACAAGTTGTAGGTCAAAACATAATTTAGTCCTTGGGACTACAAAGACTGGGAACATAAATACTTTTTTAAGCTTGCCTAATTAAAAGGAAATTAAAAGAAAATTCCATCATTAAGAGAACATGATATGTCATTTAAAAATAACAGGAATAAACTATTTTGTAATTCTGTAAGCACTTCTACCCTGTACTGTACACCAGTGCTTATCAGAATACTAATTCTTGGGGCAATGGTAGTTCAGAGGGTTAAGGCACTGAGTTACTGATCAGAAAGCCTGTGATTCAAGCCCTAGCTCCTGCAGACTGGCATTGCTGGGCCTATGAGCATGGCCCTTACCCCTGCAGTGCATCGTATCTTGGCTGACTCTACGCTCTGATCTCAACTACGCTGGAATATGCAAAGAAAGAATTTCAACATGCAGTAATGTATATGTGACAAATAAAGGCTTAAATTGACTTAATTGAAACAAGCAAGAACAAAGCTAAACTATACAGAATATGAGGCTACCCATAGAAATCTGATGATACCTAAAGACCAACCTTTTGTCTAGTTAGAATTCATTGCCATCAATTGTTGCAGGTGTGGCATTGAGAAGCAGTGAGATACTGAAGCTATGTCGAGCATAAACGTGAGGCAGAGCCATACTCGAGGAACAAGAGCGAGAGTTAAAAAGCTATGTAATACGTCAGCACGAGGATTGTGACATGAGACGAGGTCTTACAGGATAAAGGGTAATTTATTTAGGAAAAATGAGGAAGTAAAGGGTTAAAGGAGAGAGGATGGAAAGAAATGGTAGGAAAGAAGGTGCACGTGCAGGTCTGGTTAGCAGTGCCCCGCTGGCACAGACTGGTGAGCGGTGGACAGCAGGCAGAGTGGCAGCATGGGGCTGCGTGGACAGCAGTGCCTGCCTCCTCCACTCGTGCTGACTCCGCTCCGCTCTCTCTGCAGCTTTTCCCTGGCTGGGAACAAGGGCCGTGACGTGAACCTCCTTGCAGCCTTTTCATCAAGCAGTAGTCAACATAATCCGGCTCTGTATGAGCTGAAGAGCCGCGGGATCTCTGGCAGTGAGCTCACGGGCGTCCTGTTGCAGAGATCAAAGGCGCACTCGTCTCTTTGAAGTCCCTGGGTCGCGTTCCATTGCCCTGCTTGCTTGCTGCTCTTCTGCGTCTAGCATGCACGTTGCACACACCGCTTCAGAGAAGTCCAGTCACCCAACAGACCCCGAGCTACACTCCCCGCTGTGTTATGTAGCGCGCGAAGAAGCCCGGGATCATTAACAGTGATAGCTCACCAGCGGTGCCTAATTCCGCAGCCCCGCTACTTTGCATCCCTGCTAACTAGTGAGCTTCAGAGTGAGCGAGAAGTGATACAAGATTTGAGCACATGCCCATCACAGACGTGGATGGCAGGGAGTTGTGAGGGCACTTGACCCACGGGAGGAACTTACTCCAGGTGGCAGCGTCATGAGTGGTCATGCACCTGAGGGCGACTTCCATAGCTTGGTTCTTTCGTTCTGTTTGGCCGTTGGATTGAGGATGAAAACCAGAAGAGAGGCTAGGAGTGGCCCAACCCAATGAGTCTACAAAAGGCCTTCCAGAAGCGTGAGGTGAATTGAAGGCTTCAATCTGAAATTATGTCTGTGGGTAGACCGTGAAGATGGAAAACGTAAGATCAGTTGCTCTGGTTCTCCTTGGTGGAGGGAAGCTTGGGAAGAGGAATCGGATGAACTGACTTGGAGAAACGGTCGACAATGGTCATAATACAAGTGTTCCCCTCTGATGAGGGTAGACCTGTTAGAAAATCCAGTGAGATGTGAGAGCAGGGACAGTGAGGCCAGCAGGGGGGTGGTTGTCGTGATTACACCGGGCACAGATGTCACAAGCTGCTACAAAGCTGTAAACATCCTTCCCCAACGTGGGCCACCAGAAGCGCTGTTGAATGATGAAGCAGGTTCGGGTGAAGCCTGGGTGGCAGGACAATCTGGATTGGTGGCCCCATTCCAGGACCTGTGAGTGTAGACAGAGGGGAACAAAGAGGCGTTGCTTGGGCCGGGCTCCTGTGTCAATGCCTGATTGACTTTAGAGTCAATGTCCAGTTCCACGGCTGCTATTAGACAGCAAGAGGGCAGGATAGTGTTGCCTGGCATGGAGTCATGGGGAAAAGAGAACTGACATGAGAGAGCGTTGGGCTTGGTGTTTTTGGAGCCTGGCCGGTAGGACAGAACAAAGTTGAACCTGGAGAAAAATAATGACCACCTAGCCTGTCAGGTATTGAGCCTATGTAAATATTCAAGGTTCTTGTGATCGGTCCATACTAGAAATGGGAGCTTGGTCCCCTCCAGCCAGTGTCTCCACTCCTCCAGAGCTAACTTGATGGCCAGTAGTTCTTGAACGCCTACATCATAGTTCCTCTCGGCCAGGGACAGTCGACCGGAGTAAAATGTACAGGAACGCAGTTTGTTATCTAGTGGAGGCCTCTGGGACAACATCAATCTAATGCCTGTGTTGGAAGCATCAACCTCCACCACAAACCGATGGGACGGGTTGGGGATGATAAATATGGGAGCTGAGGTGAACCTTCGTTGTGTGAAACTCGCATTTCTATGCTTTGACGTACAAGTTGTCCTCTAAAAATCTCTGTAACACTTGGCAAACATGGCACCGTTGCTCCTCCAGGTGATGAGAAAAAATCAAAATGTCGTCCAGATAGACGGATACAAAAAGGTTCAGAATGTCTCTGATTATGTCATTAATAAGGCTCTGGAAGATGGCAGGGGCATTGGTGAATCCGAACGGAAGTATACCAAATATTCATAATGCCCGGTCGGGGTGTTGAAGGCGGTCTTCCACTCGTCGACCTCCCCATTTGGACAAGATGATATGCATTGCGCAAAACTAACTTAATGAAGAAGGTGGCTCCTTGGAGAAGCTCAAAGGCTCATGGGCGGTAATGGATTGCGGTTCCTGACTGTTATCTCATTAAGCCCTCTATAATCAATGTATGGATGAAGGGACCCGTTTTTTTTTTTTGGATGAAGAAAAACCTCGAGGAGAACAGACGGATGATACCAGCAGTGAGAGTCCCCGTGATGTACTCATTCATGGGTTCTTGCTCTTGGCATGTCAAAGAATAGAGACAGCCCTTTGGAGGAGAGGTACTCTGAAGGACGTCTATGGGGCAGTCATATGGTCAATGAGGAAGAAGTGACGTGACACGAGACTTGTTGAAAACGAGCTTGAGATCATGGTATTTGGCAGGATCATGATGTCCGGAGGTTCGTCAGGTGTAGCCGGAGTGGAAGGTCAAGGAAGCGCTGAGAGAAGCCAAGACATGGCGCATGAAGGTCTCCAGCCGTGATAGGTCCAGTCAATCTGTGGACCATGAAGCACTAGCCAGGGAAGGCAGAGAACTACAGCAGCGTGGGACTTCTCAATAACCAACAGAGTGTTCCCTGAAATTCGTAACGTAAGTGGAAGGGTTCGGCGTGTGATGGCTGGTAGGGGGCTTCCGTCTAAGGCCTAAACCGAAAGTGGAGGTTCCACTAGGACACAAGTTTTTTTAGCGCCCTAGTTGTAGAAGCGCCGATCAGGTTACGGTCAGACGCGGAGTCGATGCGTGCCTGAATATGGTGAGCTTGGCCACCAATGATCGTCTCCTATTAACTGGCAGTGCTTAAGTAAGTGTCCCGAGGCCCTGCAGTAGAAACAGGCCCTCTCCTCCTCTGAGATTCGAGTCCTGTCTAACTGCTTCTGATTGGTCTGTCTCGGAGGAAGGGACCCATGAGCTGTCCTGGGAGGAGATGATCATAGGGGGCGATCTCCAGGCGTGAGTCGACCTGACCAGCGAGATTCATGAGTCCATTAAGGTTGGTGGGTAGCTCCTGAAAGACAAGCTCGTCTTTGGCTGCCTTTGACAAGCCCTCGAGGAAGACGTCAGATAGGGCCTTGTCGTTCCATCCACCTGAGACGGCGAAGGTCCAAAATTCGATGGCATAATAGTAAACTGAGCGTGCTCCTTTCCGAAGCCTTAACAACCTGGTCTCAGTCTCCATGCCAACATGAGAATGGTCGAAAACCCTCTTCATGTCCCTGGAGAATGCCTCAAAGTCATTACAACACAGGTCGCAAGCTCTGCCTGTAAGAAGGGTGATCGGCTACCTGCGACCGCTCGAGGAGAGGGTGGAGGTTTGTAGCTCAAAAATCAGCAAGCACTGAGAGAGGAAGGATCTGCATATGACTGGCTCATGTAGGGACTGGCAGGCTCAAAGAGGGCCTCTGGAAGAGGAAGAGACACAACATCAGCAAATAAGGAAAGAAACGGTTACTCTTTCCCAACGCAGATGGAGCAGATCTGCAAAAACAACTTGTTTGCACAAAAAACAACCTTGCACAAGAGAAAAGCATCTCACATCTCCACTCAAAACGGTGTAGAACAGCATAAGTGCCTTGAATAGGGACGTTTCACAACCCCCCTGGCAGTTGCTCACCCCAGGAATGTGTTTCCTCTGGGCCCCAGAACAGAGAACATACAAAGCTTTAGGGACACGTACTATGTTAATCAGTTAAAGTATGCCACTATGGCAGATATAAAATTATATGTGTGTGCATGTAGAATGTATGTCTTTGTGTTGTGTTCAACATGTTTACTATAAACTTAAGGAGTGAAATCAACCTGTACAGCCCTTGCTATAGATAAAGGTATGAATGGGTATTCAAGACATGGGATTTCATTTGATATTTCAAATGAAAGCTCTTTATATTCAATGAACGTTGATGTGCATGAAATCTTAGTCATATGAACCAGACTCATGTTAATACACTTTACCTAAATTACCAAAACTCCACTGAGACAGAGCAAACAACATGTTAAATGTATGCACGAAAAAGAGGAACCATGCGGGGCATGACTACACCCACAACCATCATGGAACGAACGGCTGTGGGACAGACCTTCACCATTTAAACTGAAAATCTAAGGTCTGAGCAAGTCTCGGCACGTTTTTGAGCGTCACGCCATTTGAAGGAAGCAACCGGACGCTTCTCTTGCTCCGCTCTCAACCAACGCCTGAACTTTAACTTCTGACCTGTGCCATCCAGCAATCGAAGACTCCGCTCTCCTCCACACGCAAAGAAACCTCGGCTTGAACTCTGATACCACTTGAACGTCGCCTTTGTGCAACAAAGGGGCTTGCAGAAGAGGTCTCAGAGCGTCATCATCGGTAACCAGGCAACCAAAACGCCTCCAAGTGCTTTCCCGAAAGACATCACCTCAACCCAGCACACCGACCAATCAGCAATACCGCGATTGCCTTCGCTGAAGGCGAGACAACGAGAACAACCATCACTTAACGCAATTAAAACAAACAAAGCTTCATACCTGAAAGTGGTACGTGATTCATAACTAAACCATAAGATTAAACCCAATGCTCTGCTCGTGACTTTCTCAGGTCTAGTAAACATTAATAGAATAACTCCACCCTCTAAACTGTTTAAGTGTATATATACACTAATAAGTGTATATATATGTGTGTGTGGGTGTGTGAATAATTAAAATAGCGTAGTTTCATGTAACATAGATTATTTCAATAAATTCTTGCTTCTTTATAAAGAACTGTTGTCTTGGTCATGTATTTTAAAGTTTAAACATTTGCCCAGATCTTACTCATAATTGCTAAGTACTAGATTTTGTGTTATCATCGGTGGCCACGTGATAAGCAGAACTGGTAAGATACACTAAACGGGAGGTGAGTGTAGGGTTTAAACTCTGGCTTAGAGGTGAATCGAATCTTTAACGATTCAGGTTAATTTAATTAAACTGAACAAAATTTATACAGTTATAAATTCATACATTTAATAATCTATCTGTCCAGCATTTAGCACAATTTAGTGTATCTTACCAGTTCTGCTTATCACGTGGGCACTGATGATAACACAAAATCTAGTATTTAGCAATTGTGAGCAAGGTAATGTAAGATCTGGACAAATGTTTAAACTATAAAATACCAAGACAACAGTTCTTTATAAAGAAGCAAGAATTTATTGAACTAATTTACATTACATGAAACTACGCTATTTAATTATTCACACATACACATGAACAGTTTAGAGGGTGAAAGTTAATGGAGTTCTTTTGTTTAGGTTTACTAAAACTGAGAAAGTCACAAGAGCAGAGCCTTGGGTTTAATCTTACGGTTTAGTTATGAATCGTGCACCACTTTCAGCTAGGTTTGAAGCTTTGTTTGTTTTACTTGCCTTACGTGACGGTTGTTCTCATTAGTTTGCCTTCAGTGAAGGGAATCACAGCGTTGCTGATTGGTCGGTGCACTGGGTTGAGGTGCCGTCTTTCGAGAAAGAAAGGTGGTTGCCTGGTTACCAATGAAGACACTCTGAGACTTCTTCTGTGGGTTTCTTTCTCTTCCAACGTCGTTGGAGTTCAAGCCAAAGTTTCGTTGTGTGTGGCGAGGAGAGTGGAATCTTCGATCGCTGGGTGGCGCAGGCCAGAAGTCAAAGTTCAGGCGCCGCTCCTTCAGACGGCGTGACGTTTAAAAGCAACTAAGGAAAGAAACAGTTACATATCTCCAACTCAGATGGTGCAAATCTGCAAAGCAACTTCCTGGCACAAGAGAGAAGCAATTTCACATCTTCACTCAAGCGGTGTAGGTCAGCACAAATCCCTTGAATAGGGAAGTTTCACAACCCCCTGGCAGTTTAAAGATGTCCAAAAAGAGAAGTATAACAAAGAATACAAAACGTTAGCCTAAAACAATATTGTTTCCAATATTGTAACATGATTTTGATTTTGTTTTACAAAATGATGAGTGTGTGTATATGCGCTTTAAATATATACTCACGGAATACAATAGGACAGCACGCTCCGAGGTGAATACCCGCAGACTCCCCAGTTACAGTAATCCCTCTTCTCGTCTTTCATTCACAACAGGTGTGAATTTAAGTGAAATATATTTTGCGTATAGGTCTAAATAGTCCTTTTTATTTATGGACAGGTGTATTATATTTGATCTGCATTATTGCATTAAGTTTCATCCTTAATTAACCTTAGTTAAATTTACACATGTACACCTTACACGCTGTAAGGTGTAAATGTGTACATTTAACTAAGGTTAACACTAAAATAGCTAAAAACTGCAGTCTAATGTCACAAAAGAAAAAAAATGTATAAAATCAATAAAAAATAAAAGCTTTGGAATGACCATTTTGTCAATTCTTTTATTTGTTTACGTACAGTAAAGACATTTAAAAATGACCAAGTTCAGTAAGCTTCATTCTTAGGACATCAGGAGACTGAGGTCTGCTGGAAGTTCCAGTCGTTGACCTAGATCTTGCGTGACTGACTCCAATGAGTGTGGAGTCTTTTATGTGCATATTTTTTTCTGAGTTGTAGTATGGTGTTATATTCCTGCCACATTGCTGAGTGCGCAGTTTTGACATCTTGAGGGCAAACAAAGCATTCTGCGTGTGCCGTGTCTCCCCTGCTCGCTCAACGTGTTTTCCGCGCATGCACACAATATCTCTTTTCTGTGCGCACTTGACTCTGCCTGCACGCACTACACTACACGATAGTGCCAGCTGAATAGAGAAAAAACAGGCAATCAGAGGGAGTGTGTGGAAGTCTGTGATTGTCTAGTTTAGTGGCAATTTTCTAACACTGGACAAAGGTGAACGCGCGTATGAGCAGTAAAGCACACAAAGAAAAGAGATGTTGCATGCGCGTGCAGGTAGAGTCAAGTGTGCACACCAGATGGATGTTGCTTGTACGTGAGGAAAACATGTTGAGCACGCGGGGAACCAAGACTCCACAACCCACTCTCACTTTCCACGTCACCATGACATATATAGAGTAAATAACGCGGGTACATAAGCGCAAGGGCGGCGCTCTTTAGATACTTTATATACAATATACTTTTTGGAAGGAAGACTTATTAATTTCACCACAAACAAGTTGAAGGAAATTAATGGCTGATCATATCTGTTGATTTATTCAAAATAAAATAATCGAGCGTGCTTGTTGATTAAAACTGCATGCAATGCACTACGTGCTACTGGAATGTAGACACGTACAGTGGAACCTCAGATTGCGAGTATCACGGCTTGCTCTAGTCTAGTTGTCTAGTCTAGAATTTTGTCTAGTCTAGTCTTGGTTTACGAGAACCGAGTATCTTGTAGCACACACGCGCTTCTTGTTTTGATGCAGAGCGTTATGTGATCACAACTGAGCCAATGTTTTTTCTCTCTCTTGCGCTGCGGAATTATGGGTATTCGTCTCTCCTGCTCAGTCTTAATCTCTCACTGGTACATAATCAACGTTCGTGCACGCGTGTACTGTTTACTGTAACACTGACTACGTGTGTGCGTAAAAAACATATTTTATTTTGTGTTTGTATGCCTGTGTATATAGTGCGCGTATACTGTTTATTATAACATACGTGTGTGTGCGCATGTAAAGCAAAAGCAAGTCACATTAGAGACTCTCTCTGTGTCAGCTTGACTGCACTTGGACAATGCGCATCATTGGACACCGTGCCCCTTCACACAGGATCTCCTCCTCTCGCCTTCACACACACACACCATCTCCTATCTCCCTCATACATACACATACACATACACACACACACACACTCTCTCTGCTCTACACAGAAACACTGCTCTGTCACGATTCTTTTCATAGGTAAAGTGCAGGTAAATTTGATTTAATTTTATTTTACAGCAGTGATTCCGTTTGTGTGCGCTCACTTGCGTGTTATTAGAGAGATTTCTTGTTTATTTTCCTGAAAAAAACATTGCTTCCGTTGTGTGTACGCGCGTGTGAAACTCAAATAAGAGAGAAGGTAGGGTTACTGTGTAAGATGAGAAGAGGGAGAGGGGAGGGGCTCATCTTCCTCTCCTCTTACTTTATCTTCACACACACACACACATACACATATACATACATATACGGAAACACTTATCTGTATGAATTTATTTAAACGTTTTTTTTTTAAGGTAAAGTGCAGGTTAATTTGTTTTATTTTTCCTTAATTTTTGTATCAATTATTTTTTTATGTATTTATTTTTTTGGGATGTGGGATAATTTGTGTTTCCATTATTTCTATTTTCTGATTACTGACATCAGTCAGTAGCAAGTCCTGACAATGTTTACATTTTCATTACGTTTAAATTATTTCAGTTAATAAATCTACTACAAATTGAAGGAACACAAAGTATACGATGATGCAAAACCCGTTTGACATGCATACGTAGCTTTTCTAATTACACATGATAAAATCTAATGGCTCACTGTGTTAACGTTCACTTTGCTTCAATTCGATACAAAAAAGAAATTAATTACAATTCAAAATTTGTACTGTAATTTTAGTATTTTAGTACATGTATACTGTGATTATGCATTGATTTAATTTCAATGTTTAACTTGATATTTTTTGCTGTCATGTGCAAATCTCAAGGAAGACAGAATGAACGAAGGCCTTATGCCTTATTTTCATCCACTTTGCTGAGAGGAAAAGTGTTTGTACTGGGTGTTGATTTTATAGTTAATCATCATAATGGTTACATATATTTTCTTAGTTTGTAATAATTTTATCACAAATAAAATTAATAAATACATTTCTAGACATATAAATGTGTTTTCCTATTACTGGTCATGAAAAGAATCTAATTTAATTTCCAACTATGCCATTATCTACTGCCAACATACCTTTGGACCCAACAATGAGCCAACTTTGGGCCAATAGACCAAATGACATTAGGCCAACCATTGATGCCAACACTGGCGCAACGTATGCGTCATTAACTGTAAGGTAGTCCAGGCTGCTGTTAATGCCAAGGGCTTAAGTAGGGCGGGCATAGACGCAGAGAGGTGTTTGATTCAAAATAATGTCTTTTAATAATCAACTCAAACAAAACATGAACAGAAAATAAACACAAAAACCCACATAACAAAAGACACAATCTCTTCTTGAAACACAACACATAGGCTCTTTACAAAACAAACAAACATCACACCAAACACACAGGCTCTCCCAATCAGGACCCACTCGCGCCCCTATGGGCGACACGCTCTCACTCGCGCCCCTATGGGCGACACGCTCTCACTCGCGCCCCTATGGGCGACTCCCCACACGCTCGTGCTTCTAATAGCACACCTGACAGTCATACAGGCTCCGGAGAACGAACCACACACACACTCGCGCTACTAATAGCGTACTAGCTAGCGAACCACACACACTCTCGCCTCTAACAGCGCTCCTGCTCCTACGAGCGGCAGACACACACTCCGCGCTCCTACGAGCGGCAGACACACACTCCGCGCTCCTACGAGCGGCAGACACACACTCCGCGCTCCTACGAGCGGCAGACACACACTCCGCGAGCGTACCCGGGCTTAGAGTGGGCTCTAATGGAGAGCCCGTACACCTTCTGCGACAACCTCACCCACACCGGCTGAAGCACACTCACACATACTGGCTGAAACACCCTCACATACACAGGCTGAAACACACTCACCCCTCACAGGCTGAAGCCCATTCACTCTCAGGCTGAAACACACTCACAAAGACAGGAACACACAGACAACTTTCAAATCAAAATAGAGCCTTCAGAACATGACTTCAAACCCAACCAAAATAAAACACTAAACAAAAACTAAAACACATAATGCCCTCATAACATAATTAATGCTCGACTCAGTTTCCCAGAACAACCAGCTATTTATACTTACTCTAATGAGCATCCCGGGTTCAGGTGAGCTTAATCACCTGACCGAGGTGCCTTCTGGGAAACTGAGTCTACAAACAGAACTACAAAAACTAAAACACTCACTTGTCCGCAGTGCCCTCTAGGGGCAGTCCCTTACAGTATGCATTAGTATCCTCAGGAAGCCAATATCCTGTCTGTCCATCTGCCCGTTGGTTTGCGGGTGAAATCCAGATGTTGAACTGAAATTCACTCTCTTTATTTCCATTATGCTGGACCACACTCTGGAGATCAGTTACATGCCCTTGTTACTTACTATATCTTCAGGGATTCTAAAGTATCAGAAGCCTCCATGGAGCATTCAGGTGTTTTGCACAAAGCCAACAGAGAATGACATATGCAATGGTCTTAAAAAAACAATTGTTGCTGCACAACAATCAAGAAAGGATTATTAAACTACTTTCAAACAATTTGGAGTTCATCATTCCACATTGAGAAAGATTACTTACAAGTAGAAAGCATTCAAGACAGTTCTTCCTAGGAATGTATGTCTCAGCACACTCACCCAAGGTCAGACAATACAATGCTCACAGAAAAAAAACAAGAGCTATATCTCAGACCTTACAAAAACAACTCATACCCACAGCACAGCAGTGGATGGCTTATTTTGCAGCGACGGAACTGGGCACCTTGAGTCGACCATGAATTCCTCTGTATATCAGAGATTTCTGGAGACAAATGTAAGGCCATCTCCCTGGCAGCTCAAGCTTGGTCAAAGCTGGGTAATGCAACAAAACTATGATTGCAGAGGCAGCAATGGCTCCTTCTCGGGGCCGAGCGGTGGTGGACGCGCAATGTCGAAGTCGGGTCGTGGAGGCAGTACTGGATCGTTGTTGTAGGCCGGGGGGGCGGAGGGCAGCCCCGGGTCGTCCTCAAACCCGGCCGGCTGATGCAGCACTGGGTCGTCCTCGGAGATACGGGGCTTCCACTGAGGCGCTCTCTGAAGAATCGGGGGCCTCCACTGAGGCTCTGAGGAGATGGGGCCTCCCCTGAGGCGATCCAGAGACACTGGGCCTCCACTGAGGCTTTCTGAAGTAATGGAGCCTCCACAGAGGCTTCTCCGAATCTTCTGCTCCTTTATTCTTCTCCGAATAAAGAAACTAGATTATCGGGAACACAGTGCCCTCTAGGGGTGGTCCCTTACAATAAGCAAATGCTCAAAGACCTCAATGAACTTAAGCAATTTTGTAAGGAAGAATGGGCCAAAATTCTCCACAACAACGTGAGAGACTGATAAATTCATTAACAAAACGAATCCTTCAACTTATTGCTGCTCAAGTTGTTGCTGCTACAGATATGGCTATTAAGAGTGCATGTTTTTTCCAGTGGAAGATCGCAATTCGTTTCGCGGCGTGCCACTGAATCCTACAAGCATCATTTTAGAATTTAAATAAATTTGTTAAATTACAAATTGCAGGTAATGTTAAATATGAATAAAAAACTATTTGACACAAATATATGATATGCTAGTATAGACATTGAAAAAGCTATTTACACGAGTGTTAAACACAACTATTAATTAATTGTGTATATTTAACTTCATTAAGTTAAGTTTTATGAAAAAATAGGTTCATCAAAATTAAAGATGTCCGTGCGTGCATGCAAAAAAGACGAAGTACGACAAAAAATTGTGTAATAAGTTAGCCTAAAACAATATTGTTTCCAATGTTGCAGCAAACATGAGTTTTATTTTGTTAGCTCCATCAGAAGACATGAATGAAGAAACAAAATATATATATATATTTTCAAGTAAATATTCTTATATGCACATAAGAATTTTTCCCCAAGAATATGACTCGTAATGTGAATCTATAAGTGCTTCAGGCATTTTTTTATAATAGTAATCATTAGGGCAGCAACAACTAATCGATAAAATGGATAATTATCAATAATGAAATTCGTTGTCAACGAATGCCGTTATCGATTAGTTGGACTGCTCACGTTACTGAGGAGCGCGACCACAAGATGCACAAATACACAAAGATACACACAGATACACAGGCGCTCGCGCAATGGAGGTTACAGAAGCGTCTGCAGGAAAAAGCGCGCGCCTATGGCGTTTTATACCTGCCACAATTCTGAGCGCTCTGTGTGACATTTTGAGAGCAGACAAAGCACTCTATGCGCGTGCAGTGTCTTCACTGAGCGCTCAACAGCTCGATTCTGCACGTGCAATGACTCCCCTGCTTGCTCACCATGCGCGACTTCTCGATTCTGTGCGCACTCGACTCTGCGTGTACGCTCGCTCAACTTTGTCCAGTGTTACAAAACTGCCAAAACCAGCCAATCACACTTCCACACGCTACTTCTGATTGACTGTTCCTTGTCTATCAGCTGGCAATATCTGCAATTATTGTTAAAATGCTGTATTTGCGTACTCAAATGCTGGTTTTTTTTTTTTTTTTTAGAAAGCGACAAGTCAACCTCAACAACCAGCCAATATAACAGATGCCATCCAATATAATAAGAGTACAACAACTGTTTTTGCTTTTTTATTTATTTATTTATATTTTGGATATTTAGACGAGTTTTACTGTTCACAAACAAACTTTGTCTTTAATTTAAGGTTTAAAATGTCAAAATTAAAGATCATTAACCTCTATCATAAAGTTTAGTTTTATACATAACTACACACGTGGACAAAATTGTTGGTACCCTTCGGTCAATGAAAGAAAAACTCACAATGGTCACAGAAATAACTTTAATCTGACAAAAGTAATAATAAATAAGAATTCTATGAATGTTAACCAATGAAAGGCAGACATTGCTTTTCAACCATGCTTCAACAGAATTATTTAAAATAATAAACTCATGGAACAGGCCTGGACAAAAATGATTGTACCCCTAGAAAATACTGAAAATAATGTGAGCAAAGGGACATGTTAATTCAAGGTGTGTCCACTAATTAGCATCACAGGTGTCTASAATCTTGTAATCAGTCAGTGGGCCTATATATAGGGCTCCAGGTAGTCACTGTGTTGTTTGGTGACATGGTATGTACCACACTCAACATGGACCAGAGGAAGCGAAGCGAAGGAAACGTCTCAGGAGATTCGAAAGAAAATGATAGACAAGCATGTTAAAGGTAAAGGCTATAAGACCATTTCCAAGCAGCTAGATGTTCCTGTGACTACAGTTGCACATATTATTCAGAAATTTAAGATCCATGGGACTGTAGCCAACCTCCCTGGACGTGGACGCAGGAGCAAAATTCATGACAAATCAAAGAGACGGATAATCCGAATGGTAACAAAAGAGCCCAGAAAGACTTCTAAAGAGATCCAAGGTGAACTTCATGCTCAAGGAACATCAGTGTCAGATCGCACCATCCGTCGTTGTTTGAGCCAAAGTGGACTACATGGGAGACGACCAAGGAGGACACCATTGTTGAAAACAAATCAGAAAAAAGCCAGACTGGAATATGCCAAACTACATGTTGACAAGCCAGAAAGCTTCTGGGAGAATGTCCTATGGACAGATGAGACAAAAATGGAACTTTTTGCCAAGGCACATCAGCTCTATGTTCACAGACGGAAAAATGAAGCATTTCAAGAAAAGAACACTGTCCCTACTGTGAAACATGGAGGAGGCTCTGTTATGTTCTGGGGCTGCTTTGCTGCATCAGGCACAGGGTGTCTTGAATCTGTGCAGGGTACAATGAAATCTCAAGACTATCAAGGGATTCTAGAGAGAAATGTGCTGGCCAGTGTCAGAAAGCTGGGTCTCAGTCGCAGGTCATGGGTCTCGCAACAGGACAATGAGCCAAAACAAACCGCTAAAAACACCCAAGAATGGCTAAGAGGAAAACATTGGACTATTCTAAAGTGGCCTTCTATGAGCCCTGACCTCAATCCTATTGAGCATCTTTGGAAGGAGCTGAAACATGCTGTCTGGAAAAGGCACCCTTCAAACCGGAAACAACTGGAGCAGCTTGCTCATGAGGAGTGAGGAGGCCAAAATACCTGCAGAGAGGCGCAGAAGTCTCATTGACAGTTACAGGAATCGTTTGATTGCAGTGATTGCCTCAAAAGGTTGTGCAACAAACTATTAAGTTAGGGGTACCATCATTTTTGTCCARGCGTGTTCCATGAGTTTATTTTTTTTTATAATTCTGTTGAAGCATGGTTGAAAAGCAATGTCTGACTTTCACTGGTTAACATTCATAGAATTCTTATTTATTATTACTTTTGTCAGATTAAAGTTATTTCTGTGACCATTGTGAGTTTTTCTTTCTTTGACCGAAGGGTACCAACAATTTTGTCCACGTGTGTAATACCCTGATTTATGGCTTTATATAGTTATAAGCAAAACATCAAATTAAAGAAGCGTTTAGTTTTTATCTAATCGCCCAACTAATCGATTATCAAAATAATCATTAGTTGCAGCCCTAGTAATCATGCTTTTTTGCTGTTTTTGCATTGAATAATTATTTGTGATATGAGTATATTATGACTGATCCCCCAAAAATGCAAAAAAAACATAAAACACTTGCTAAATAAATGCTGCCTGTTGCAAAGTGAAAGTGATTGCTGTTGTGCGCAACTTTATTTCACTCATAAAACATCAACATAAAAAAACAACATAGCACAATGCACGTTATCTGTGAATGACTGAAATGTGGATGTGAATATGCCTTTTAGTGAACGAGAAATGTTCACATGAACTATCACTTTACAAAAGGCAGCATTTTGAGTGTATAAGTGTGAAAAGCTAATAGGAGTCCTAGTACAACCTGGTGTCCCCTGAGCTAACTGACACTGTTACGGGTATTGGGAGGGAAGGAGATCATAACATGCGTTGTATTGTTTTTTAATTCATTTTATACACAACCCATTATTTTTCATGCAATTAAAAAAATAAATAAATAAAACTAGTTATTACATTATGTTTCAAGACTTTAATTTACCCCGAAAAAGTTGGCAAAACTAAAAAAATTTGAGGTAATTAGTTACATCAAATTTTTAAGGTAATGATGTTTTCTAATTTTAAGTAAGCAGAACTATCAGTTTTTGAGTTTGTTGTACTCATTCATATGAATCGTTATTTACTTGTATTACTGAGTAGCCTAACTCGTACTATAATTTTTTTTTAGTTGTTGCAAATTAAATTAATTGTTGTTGGTCTTTCACCTGCTCCTGGGTCGCCACAGCGGTTTGTCACAAGTTTTTACGCCAAATGCCGTTCTGAACATATCCCTCCCATTTATATCAGGTTTGGGACAGGCACTTCATCCAGTGGCTGGGAATCGAACCCGGCCCTTTCGCATGGCAAGCGAAACACCATCCACTGAGCCACCAGTGCTCTGGTACTTTAGGGTGCCCAGACCAATCAACCATCTTGGTTAAAACAATTCAATGTGGGCAGTTTACATGTGCATTGATGATGTCAGACACAAAATCGCTAGACTGAAAGATTTTAAGGAGACAGTTACTTTGGCTTAAAATATCAAATTTGTTTAGTTAACTTGGGAATAAATTCTCGATGCTGATGATGATGCTGAAAGATGATGAGCATGCACTTGGTCGGGCTGCGACTTGTCTTACCTTTGTTGTTGCTGGTTGTATTGATGATTGGTTCTTTCACTATGATGATTGTTGCTTTGTCTCAGGGTCATACTAACACACCCAAGTTTCGTTACCGGTAATGATCCTCTGCATGAAGGACTGGTCATCCATGGCACAGTGATAGAGTTCTTGGCAGTTAGACGAGATGTTCCTTCTGCACCTGGGTCAGTCTGGGGCTGAACTTGGCAGCAACATGGCGCCTGTTCAAATCACATGTGAGGATTGCCTGGATTGTTCCATATGACACCAAGAATAGCAGCAAGTGCTCTATAAATAGTGGTTTGTTCTCTGCATGCCCAAGTGCTAGTGTTGCTGAATGGTTTTGACATTTTCAGGGGTTGAGCTCCTTGATGGTATTCCTGACATCTTGTCCTCTTCCAGTGATGTTCTTCCACTCTTGAAACACTTCGAATGACTCATTGCAGCATTGCCATAATCTTGTCGAATCATGTCAATCATGTGGCAGATTTGCCAAGATCCACACAAAAGTTCACATTCAATCTTTGTTCTAACTTGCTGTCCATTAAGAAATAGCATGGAAATGAATAGCACCAGTTGAGGCAATGCTACATAACTCCCAATGTACGCAGAACATTTTCTTTTGGGACACTGACTTATGAAGGTCAGAACTCCCTGTGACCATGCGTGCAGCCTTATGCTGTGGGGGCATTACAAAACTAATCTCAAACTTTTTGATATCACCTCATACAGACACGTCTTTTTTTCTTATTGTTTTGGATTACCCAGTATGTTTCTTTTCCTTGATCTATTTAAAAAAAAAAAAATTCTTGTACTGCATATGTCCTTGTTCCATTTATACATAACAGAATGCTTCACCCAAGACGAATGATGCAGGAGCCATGAATGTGAGGGAAGCACTAATGAGCCATGCTGAGCTCATGCAAGACCTCTGCAAACCCAGTTTATTATAATTTGTACAGTATTACAGTGTATTACAAATTCAACAGAATCAGAACAACATGAAGCAGTTCTTGGAAGAACTCCACACTTATCTTACAGCCAGTATTTCGAGGCCAGTCTCTACTCCCGCACGACTCTGACGTCTTCCACTAGCTTGGTGATGAATATACAGTACAGACGAATACAGTACAAATATACTAGAGACCTTGCTAAATGCCTAGGGGTCTTCCTACAGTGACTACTCTGCTTCACTGGGCAAAAAAGGGAAAATTGTGCAATCTCTTAGCAAGGAAAAATGGGCTGTGACTCAACCTCTGTACATTCCAATCCAGTGGATACTGAGAATACAATTCTAGGATTAAAATCTAGGATTTCCCTAGAATACAAATCTATCGGGAATGTGTTCTGCAAGTCAAAAAAAGACAGTGGTCTGCCTCTGCACCATACAACTGTGCCACTAAAAATATTGAATGTGTCCAGCGCCCACCAGTTTGCTGAAAAAAGTTTTTTTTTTTTTTTTTTAAAAGGAGTCCCTTCTGTGGATTATATAGAACCATTAGGACCAGCAGCATTGGAGCAGCTCCAGGAAGCTAAAATCTTCACAAAGTTGGATTTGCAGAACACATATAACTAGGAAACAGAGAAAGGGGATGAATAGAATACAGTGTTAGCACAATTTCAGTCCATTATAAATGTGTTACTGTAGGGATTATCCTCAGCAACTTCTGATGCAATGTTTTAGCAATAATGAGTTGAGAGATATTCTGGGAAATTTGTTATTACTTACATCAATGACAGCTGAATCTACTCTCCTGATTGTAAAATTCTTGTTAGGCATGTGAAAATGGTACTACACTGCTTGAGGGAAAATCAACTGTAAACATGAAGGCAATTTTCTTCCTGGGATACATCACAGATACAGAGGGGGCGCAAATGGACTAGGAGAAGGTCACTACTGTAAGGAGAAGAAAAACATTTCCTTCTACCCAACACTGTACAGGAATTTAAAAGTTTTGGGGGGTATTTCACACTTTTCTCAGTGTGAACCCTGGGCCTGTTTAGTTGAACACACAGCTCATATGCTTGCAAGAACTGAAGAGAAACCCTGCGCACTGAATTTCACCTCGGGTTAAAGTTAACCTGAGATCTCACCAAGCAGATCAAGTTTTCATCCTTGCTCAAAATCCTAAGCATTCAACTCAGGGGATTCCTCTCTCATGTCACTTCCAGATACACGGAATCCCTACGTCATTACTCTGTCTCCCATCACGTTACAGGGGACTCCCCCATTCACCTTGGAGCTCCCATCACACACGCTAACGCACAGTTTCTCTGCACCAATTTCTATAACCCAGAGCAATTTTGACCTGCTACTGAAAAATTATGTTCTTTCCAACTGTGGTTCAGCTACTGTATATGGGTTCCTAACCGAGTCAAGGCAATCAGTGAAAACAGAAGGGAAATAAAATGGCAACTTCTGCTCAAGAGTTTTCAAATATTTACCTCTTGTCTCACACATTGCAGGACTGTTGATACTTAGGTTCTATCGTAATTAGTTTTCATCCAATTGAACTTTGGCCTTTAGTTTTTTGCGCTTTTCGGAGAAAGTTTCTTTGTCTAAGAACAACAAGCAGAATCAATCTCTATAAACAGCAGAACTCCGACTCAGGGTACGTTATCATGGCTAATATTCAGCTCGTTCAGTGTTGATGTGGAGTGCAGGATCCTTAGTGATAACTTTATTTTTGAAAGGCGTGTCTTATTTAGCACTCTGACGGAGAAGATATTAGCATTAGAGGAGCACATCCCGACTTTTGAGATAATCCAGAGGGTTATAGAGTGTAAGAGAGATTTATTCCAGTAGCGGAAAGTCTCGGTGCCGCAGGCAGAGATAGCTGACCAGCGACTCCGGCACCAGAGCCCTCACAGCAGGACGAGTGTTTTCAGCATCTGGTTTTGCTGAGACATAAAACTGTGTCTTCAGCACAGCAATGGAAACTAATACCATGCTTACGAATTATGTTGTCCAGAGGAAGCATGTAAAGAGAAAAAAGCAGTGGGCCTAAAACTGAGCCCTGTGGAACACCAAACTCCACTTGAGAACTTTGTCTACAAATCTACAAACTGATAACAATCAGTAAAATAGGATCTGAGCCAGGAGAGGGCTATTCCCATAACTCCTACTACATTTTCTAATGTGTGAAGGAGAATACTATGATCGATGCTGTCAAAAGCTGCACTGAGGTCCAGTAACACAAGTATAGTGACCCTAAGTATAGTGACGCAACCCAGATCAGAGGTCTATAGGAGGTAATTTACTACTTTAACAAGTGCTGTCTCTGTGCTGACTGATGATTCATTTATGCTATTTCTATGTAGATATGAACATAGATGCTGCGCTACTACCTTTTTTCAGAATCTTGGAGATAAAGTTGAGGTCTGACATCGGCCTCAAGGGTCAAGGTCAGGTTTCTTAATTAGCGGTTTAATAATTGCTAATTTAAAGGATTTTGAAACATACCCACTGCCGAGTGAAGAGTTAATTATTTTCACCAGGTGCTCTGTTATTGCTGGTACTATCTGCTTGAGAAAATGTGTTGGTATAGGATCTAATTCAAATGTTGATGATTTTGAAGAAGAGATGAGTGAAATTAGTTCATTCTCTTCAAGGGGAGTAATGTACATACAAGTGGTACTCTACTTTTACCGTTGCGCCTCACAGCGACAGCATTTGGTTTTGTACGTTTGCTGGCTTTTACCGCTGAGTGGCGCTATATAACTATAGACCGATGGCTCAGGATTTCGTTCATTCTCTCAAGGATCACAGTACTAAATTTACAGTACAAATGTAGAATAAAATTTTATTAGTATCGTCAACATTAACCCAGTGAGCTACGAGTGTAGGGTTTTGTGTCATCATATATTTTGTGTTCTTTAAATTTGTAATAGATTTATTAACTGAAATAAATGACCATAAAATGAAAACATTGTCAGGACATGTCAGCATGTCAGCTCCACTTGTGTTTTTGCATTATTATAAGAATGAAATACAGTAAGCTGTTTTTGATCATAATTTTCTTTAATAAATAATGACCCAAACATGGACATGAGGTAAGGTCTTAAAGGAAAAAGGGTAATTTATTTAGGCAAAAATGGGGAAGGGAAGGGTTAAAGGAGGGAGTACGAAAAGAAAGGGAGAGGAATGAAAGTGCACGTGCAGGTCTGGTTGGCAGTGCGCCGCTCACAGTCACAGGCTGGTGAGCGGTGTCGGTGGGCAGAGTGGCAGAGTGGCATCCTGTCTCCGTCCACTCATGCTGACTCCGCTCACGGCGGATGGCTGGACCGGCCCCTCCCAGCTCTCTCTGTGGGCACGCCCTCATTCGCAAGTTCTCTCTGACATTCGGTGGCTGGGCAGCTTTCTCCAGCCTGGGAACAAGGGCTGTGGCGTAAACCTCCTTACAGCCTTCTCCTCTTCGGCCGTAGGGTCACCATAATCCGGCTCCGTATGAGCTTAAGAGCCGCGGGTGCTCGGGCAGTGAGCTCATAACTGTTCGGTTCTGGAGATCAAAGTCCTTAGGGCGCGTTCCAGTGCCCCGCTAGCTCTTCCGTGGTGTAGTGAGCGCGTCGCGCTCATACCGCTTCTTAACATTTCCCAAAAGACCCCAAGCTACACTCCCCGCTGTGTTTTATAGCGCGAGGAGAAGCCCAAGATCATTAGCGGCGATGGCTCACCAGCTGTGTCTAATTCTGTGGCCCTGCTCCTTCGCGCACCTGCAGAAGGAGAGGCCGTCTAGCTAGTGAGCGAGGAGTGAGCGAGGAGCGATATTGATTTGGGCGCATACCCATCACAGGAGCACGCCGTGACACTAGCGTAGCCAGAAAACAGACTCTTCAAGAAAAAGAAAAAGCATCAGAAAAAGTTTGCCAGATTAATGTTGAAAAACAATATAATAAAACTATATCAGCTACATAGCCTTTATTTTTTTAAATAATGAAAATAAATAGGGTGCACTAACTTGAGCGCGTCAGAAATTGGACCGAAACTCACAGACGTGAGGAATTCTTGCATCACAGACGTGAGAAATATACACTTACATAAAGCAAAATGTCTGCTTTTATATAAACTAATGGAAAACAATTTTAGACGATGTAATTCGTAATTCGAAAATGGTATTATAGGTGCATCCACTGCTGTGGAGATGACGAGATGACATGATCACCTTCATCACTAAAGCCGAAACCAAAGTAATCACTAATTTATCAATGAATTATCAAAATGATCAGAGTCAGTCTCCTTGTTGTTTTTCCCGACGCATTAATAATCATTAGTCTACTTCTGCTGGTACGCGCTGGAAATCTTTATGCATGCGGCTGAGCGGTGATTAGACTACGTAGGAAGTTAAAGAGGAGGATCACGGCTCAACATCCCGGAGCCCAGACCTCATTTAAATGAAATTAACAAATATTGTAAGTAAATAACAATAGCCCAAGTTTAGAAAAGCATTTTTATTTAGATTATAAATAATAATCCTGCATTTATGTGCCAGGTGTGAGAGGTGTCAATAGGCCTTACATATTCATGAAAAGTTGTGGATTATTAAGTGAAACAGAAGCTCTGCTGAAAAATGTTAGGCACATCAGTCACTTTACCTCAAATAAAAGGTCTTTCTGAGTGTTATAATATAACTGTGACATAACAGATATACAAACAGAACAAACGGTGCGCACTGAATACTAAACCTAAACCGAACGTGTGGATTAATAAAAAGCTCTAAAACAGCGGCAATATGAATGACAATGGAATATTACAGAACGTGCGAGTTGACGCCCATGCACCTTGACGCACATTAAAATGTTGGATTTGAATTAAAATACCACACATTTCACACACACACACACACACATACATATATATTGGGCTTTTAAATAAAAATCCAACATTTTAACACATTAAGAATATTCGTGTTTAATTAAATTATTAAATCCTCGTGTTCCAGTGTTTATGCAGTAATCTGGTCATGTTCACCCATGGGGTGACACTATAATGATTCATTATTTATTATTATGCTTACTTACTCAGAGAGATTCAGTTTGATGCAGATGATGACCAAATCGTACCTTTACTACCATTTCAAACTATTTATTATATGAAGTGGTGCAGAAGTGTATAATAAACCGAAAAGATAAACACAAAAAAAGATGGACAGCTATTTATTTAATTTTCATTTTAAATATTTATCAACAACATCCATCCATCAATGCAGTACGTCTGCATTTAAATCGATAAATCGCATGCGTTTATCACCTTTTGAAAATGAATTATAGATTAATTTTAAAGTACAATTTACTCATTTCATTATTATAAACATAATTTATGAATTACACTCATTATTATCATAATTGAGAATAAAGTGAAGAATAAATACATATCAGTATTTAAAGTTTGAGCTCGACACGTTTATGAGCTCTGTTGCTTGATACCAATGGGCGTGTAGGGTTAGGGTTAGAGAGAGAACGCATGTTTGGCTTCAGTAGACACACAATACTTCAGATTGAAACACGACTGCCCCCTACTGGTCATGAACGCCATTTTCACAGCTTCCCGCGCGCTGCCGCGAAAGCGCCCGAGATCCCTTTTTAAGAAACATGCTTCTTAATAGCCAGATCTGTAGATTAGCCTTAGGTAAAGGAGCAGATCTGGGGACTTAGGATATTCTGGTGAACTGGTATGTTTAGATGCGGTCTTCTCCACTCTCATTGATCACTCGGGTTTGTTGACGGTGAAGTGACTGATTACTTTACATCTCAGGGAGCCCTCATGTCTGTGTTTCCTTCTGGCTCTCCCTTTTAGTTACGCTGCAATGGTTAGTCCTGTTAGAGTCCCTGCTTGCACTCTGCACTACATATACATTCACCTTATACATTGTGTGACTGTGACACCTAACTGTCATCTCTCCATCTCTTCTGTTCTCTCCTCTTCTCCCCACCCACCCCACCACTCTCTCTAACTCTCCCTGTCTCTCTGTCAAGCTACACATGTCACTTCTGAGCTTCCAGTGATCCAAACCTCCTCTGCCCTCTGTACCTGTTACATTGTCCTGGTGCCCCCCTGCTGTTCTCTGAGGACTTCTGACTGCAGTCACTAAATAGTTCAGGACTCGAATTTCCTACAAGTCTACCTAAGCCTCCAACAACAAACTGGGCTCCATTTTAACTTCACCTGGAACACTCCTTATAAATCCTGGTAAGTAAACAGCTAGCAAATGGTAGTGAGATAATGACTCTGCATGCGTACACAACTTTATAGGGTGTAAGTTACTTTTCTGAATACTGTCACAGTCACATAGTGACCTAGCAATAGTTAAGTACTGATTTTCATTGTAATTTTGGTTGTTTGTTTTGCTCAGCTTACTGCCTGGCAGGAATATAAAACTAGCATATTCAAATAATTAATGCATTTGTAACCGTCCACCTCGCACACTGAACTGCAAGTCTGCTAGTTTCACTCAACACTTTAAGGAGGTAACAGCAGGTTTAAACAGCAGAAAGTGAGGTACAGTGTCCAGGCTCTGGCACTGTTTAGGCACCGAGCATGTCGCGGCACTACAGGATCTGCGCCGCCCCACTGTGGCTCACTGCGATCAGTCCCGAGGCTCCACACACCCACTTTATTTATTTGCCTATTTTTAACATGGTTATACATTTTCAATATATCTTTTTCATAGGACCAACACCAAAGAAGAGACGGTGAATAGAAATAAAACAGAGGAGGTAAATGTCAACCATTTATTTTAATGTTACAGGAGTAGTAAATGTGTAACCATTGAATCAAAGATCCCAACATATTGGTTTGGTAAACAGGAAAGCAATGAACAAGCAAATTGAGTTCGAAAACCTTAATTTTGACTGTTTGAGTGCATCGATAATGACGGCATTAATTAGAAACATAAACAGTGACTAATCAGAAAAATCTAGGCAATAATCATAAGGTCATGTTGAATTTGTGAATACAGCAACACCTAATGGTCCTTGAAATTTATTTAAAAATTTAGCTTGTCTTGCAAAACGCTCGCCAGGTTATTTGCAATCCAAGGTTCCACTGTTTCATCTTGAGCTCACTTTTTTTTTTTTGCTTTTGTCTGACCACTACTAATACTATGGCCTTCATCTGGGTCAGAATGTTCTCTAGGACCCAGATCGAGTTTTTCAAATATTTATTCATCACTTTCACTGCTGTCACACCTGAAGCCTTACTAATTCTATTGCTTGAATGGCAGCAGGGAGATACACAGGTTAATTTCCTGTTATCATCTAGTGGACGAGTATTTAATTGTTCTGCCTGTCACTATACATCGTTGGCACAGATGACCGACTCAAACCAGCAGTCAAGTAGAGTGTGCTAACCAAGAGATCGGGAGATTCCTAGAAACTTACTGAACAGAGAACCAGGAGAAGTGGACTGAGTAACTACCCTAGTAGAATACAGAAAAACGTTCCTTGCGCATTCAGGAACTGTAAAACACCCATTACAGTGTGTACTGGGCCGTCATGCACCCGTATGTCCATGGAATGCCAACTCCACAGTCACCAGTAGTCAAGAAGAGTGAATATGTTTGGGAATGAGCCAAAAAAGATTAATAACAGACAGAGTGGTAGAATCAAAATATTGAAGCGGACCTAATATTTATGATATTTATACATGATATAATGCTTTTTCTTTGTTCCAGTTAAAAGTCTGATGCATTTTAAACAATTTGTAGTCTAGTCAGGGTGGAATGAGGCAACCTCATATATAGGGAGTTACACTGGCTAAGCCAGGAAGAAATCGAAGCATAGATGACTTAAGGCTTTTGAGAAAAAATAGATTTAAATATTGTTTGGAGTCAATAAAAGCTACCCCTCCATAAACTGCTGCTTGTTAATTTATAAAGGACGGTCCAGCATTTGATGTTTTTAGAGTTAAAAAGGATGTTCAGCACATGCGTTAACAGGTGTAATTTGTAGGTCACTCTTTCCTCTGTGTGTCAGCTGCAGAAGAGTGGTAAAGAATATTGTGTTTCTCAAAGATGAAGCCAGGAGGATGCAATATAAAGGGGAAAATGGGATCCTAAAATTGAGCCTTAGGGGATACCAAATTTCACAAGAAAAGGCCATGAAGAACACTCTCCTATTTGTAATTAAAAGGTTTTCCCATCAATTATTTTTTTCCTTCCTTGATAGTATGGGAATGTACCAAGATAACCATGTCAGGATTCATTAGGCTGAAATTGTGAAAAGGTGATTCAGTGTGGATGAGAAATCATTTTCACACAGAAAAAATTGTGTGACTCTGGACTGAAATAAATGTTTTGACATAAGCCAGGTTGACATAAGCTTATCAAAATGATGCCATAACCATAATGAAAAGGGTGTTTTTTACCAGACAATTTAGTATCTATATTTTACATAGAACATGTTATGTGTTTTATGTGAAAGGGGTGAAAGCTTTGACTAAGATTTTTGAGTGTAAAAATATTCCCATATAGCCGCAAAAACTTTTGTGATGTCAGGCACTGATGTGGGGTGATGAACCAATTCACCCTTTTAAGTGAAAGAGTTTTTTTTTTTATATATATATATATATTTTTTTATAACAGAAATTCCCCACAGTACAAAATAGGGTACAGAATCTGAACAGCCTTAAATTATTCTTTTTCATCCATTTTCTGGGCCTACAGGAAGCTAGCTTTGTTACCAAAGTCTCATTTCTCATCATTTGGACTTACAGGGATTATGCAAATGTCTGGCACCTCAGGACAGCAGTTCTTCTTGTCTGTTCTCTCATAGCAGGAGGGACCTGAGGGAGAGTACATATTGGAATAGTAAGTTTGCTTCTAAGGAACAAATATAGGACAGGCTATCTCAGTGTAATAAAAAAAAACTACTCACTTTTATCCTGTTTTCTCTTTTTAAATGTAACTCAGTTGGATTTTTTTCCCCAGAAAACTCTACAGGTTTACAAGGGTCAAGGATAAAATTTTGATTCAAATTCAAAAATTGCCAGTGGTAGATGATAGACCACTGACCAAACCAGCAGCAACTCTTCACATCCCAAGAACAGGTAAAATATCATTACTTATTAACAGCTAAGGAAACTCAAACATATTTGCAGTAAGAAGTAAGACTTTTTTCTTAAAACTAATCACTAAATATCTGAGGTTTTTACAGTAACTGTGGATTATTACACCTTAAGCATAAGTCATGCCATGGTTCATGTTACTAAAACCACCAAATTCCATTGGTGCTCATCGCTCCTTTTAGACAAAAATTCATAGTGGTTATATACAGTACTTACAGAAAATATAAAGACATGCAGCTCTCATGGACTGTTTCATTTGCACATTAAAGCTAGCAAAACTGGTTACTTTTTCCAGAGATGCAGAATTGTCCTCTACAAGGTCTTATTTTATACCTACCACACCAAACTTCAATGAATTTACCACTATTAACAATTAACTTTTTTTTTTGAGGTTTTATGCTAATTTAAATAGCAATAGCTACAGTATAATACTCAAACCATACGTTCTACAGTAAAGCTAACCATTTTATTACACATAATGTAGCTAAATGTTTCTATCCTAATGTTGTAATGTTTTGACAGTAGTTTACACATCCTTAATCATTTTAAATATTTAATAATTAATCAATGTCTTACATCAGTGCACTATGTCCAGACTTTTGAGAAAATAACTTTTGTGTGAAGCATCTTATTTTTCTTGAAAGATTTTAAACTTTGCTTAATTCTTACTATATCCACAATCCATACCGAAGTAAACTGCAAATACTTCGAAGACGAAGCATTATTTAATTCAAACATGACAGCGATGATTTCCCGTTCCTCTACACTCAGTAATGCAAACATTCATTATCAAGAACGGATTAATTACCTTAACTTCAAGAAATCAAGAAATCATGGATTGAGCATGTGGCCCAAGAGTACTGAAGATGTTTTTTCACTTCTTTGTGTCAGCTTTGTTTGAAGACATTGATTACTGTACATTGGGGAGATCAGTGGCAAGGGGCATTTTATCACACCAGACCGCTTATTTATGTTTTTTTTTGGTACTGATCAACTGGCGATCCAGCCAGTTATTTTTTTGCTGGTAGTTCCTGGTAGCTGGTAGTTTTTTGGCAAGTAGTTCCCTGTGAAGTAGATTGCACAGGAAGTAGGGAGGGAGCACACTTTAAAGTACACTGCGAAATGTAGCAATCACCTATCCCCAACACCCGAACTTTGTCGACCTGAATTTAAAGACTCGAATTTTGACATCCTGAATTGTAGTACCTGAATGTTGGCAACCTGATCATTAAAAGTTCAATCTTGGCAGCCTGATTTTGTAAGGTTAAAAAATTCAAATTGCCGAACAGAATAATATCAAACATTTTTATTGTGACAAATTTTTACAAGTTTTTTTTTCAGTTCATGTAATTCAACATGCTGTTTTGCTCTGAGGAATTTTGGCACTGTTATACTTCCATATGTCACTGTCCAAATATGCATGGACCTGTTGATATCTTATGATAGATAAGTTTAAAAACATTGTGCTTGGGTATTAACATTATAAAATGTACAATCTAAGTTATGGTGTTTTTATCTGCTTGGCACAAGATCACTTATAAATCAGAGTTTAAAAGCCATGCAGTACACTTCATATTCACCGTGATTGTCATTTTCAGTGGTGTCCATCTGTACTGTCTCCGGGGGCTGAGATTGTTTTGGTGGGTGTCCTTTGAACATGCCTGATGATGGCTTAACCAAAGGTGAAACACTGGACGGGTCCATGCCTGTAAAGGTATACCAAACACACATTTCAGTAAAAGGGAAGGTATATTACATGATAAGGTACAGTGAAAAAAAAATGTGTTTACATTGACTATTGAAATATTTTGTGATGTAAAAAATTTCATGTAACGCAAGTAAAATAATTTTCCATGTTTACTGCGATTGTAGCCAAAAAAAAACGATCTGAAAAATATTTGCAAAAAAAAAAAAAACATAAAATGGGAAAAAATTAAAAATAAAATTTATAATAACCTGCTTGCATAAGTGTGCAAACCTTTTTACAATGGGGCATATAGCTCCGCTGAAAAGTAATCAATCTTATTCATATTAATGGTAAGAACTTTTACACTACAACCAAAGACAGCTACAAGACACAATCTTTCCCACCGTTTGGAAAATCCGACCACGCCGCCATCTTCCTCATTCCAAAATATAAACAAAGGCTCAAGCAGGTTGTTTCCGGTCCGTGAGGATGTTGTGCGCGGTGGCTGCTTTACAGTGTTTATGGAAGTGGTTGTGAGATTCATCGGGGAAACTAACGAATGATACTGTGCAAAAATCGACCATAAGAACGTTCCCCAATTAGAAGCCATGGTTGCCATAGGACCATCTGCGACGCTCTGAGATCTCGCACCGCTGCCTATAATACGGGACGTTTTTAGAGTACTCGGATTACTTTTTTGATGTAAAGAGTAATCTATGTCCGCCATTCAAGTAGTGAGAGACTAAGGAAAATAACTGACCAACATCCGGTATGACGAACGAGGACTTGTCTCTGGCAGATGAGCTGAACCTTCTAGAGTTAGAGGCTGCAACCAACAATGCAAACAGCGCTATCAAAGTCAAGTATGCTAAACATTCTAGTGCTGCCAATGGCAGCAGATGACAATGCCAACGCCGGAAACGCATTCGTCATCTCCAAGCATGATGTGAGGAGAGCCTTCAGGAGAGTGAACACCAGGAAAGCAGCAGGACCAGACGGCATCCCAGGTCAAGTCCTCAGAGACTGTGCAGACCAGCTAGCACCTGTGTTCACAGAAATATTCAACCTCTCCTTATCCCAGCTAACAATCCCCACATGCTTTAAAGAGTCCATCATTGTTCCTGTCCCATAGAAACCCCATTCTGCTTTCCTCAATGATTATTACCCTGGAGCCCTGACTTCAGTAGTGTTGAAGTGCTTTGAGTGGCTGGTCAGAGGCTTCATCATTTCTTCAATCCCTGACACACTGGATCCCCTGCAGTTTGCATACCGCCCAACTGCTCTCCAAACGATGCCATCTCTCACCTGGAGCATCTGGGAGCCCATCCATGTGTCAGTGGATTGCCAAATTCCTAACTGGAAGACCACAGGCAGCAAGAATGGGCAGCCTCTCTACCCTCTGCCCACAGGGTTGTGTTCTTAATGTGCTGTACTCATTGTACACGTACAACTGCGTAGCTACTACCAACTCCACCATCATCATCAAGTTTGCTGACGACCGTCCAGTTGGGCCTGATGTCTGACAATGACCTGGAAGAGATTAGGAATCTGGAGAACTGGTGCCAGAGGAACAGCCTCCTCCTGAACATCAGCGAGGCAAAGGAGCTGATAGTGGACTTTAGTACATAGTAGGAGAAGAACTACCAGACCACCATCATCAACAAGAGCCAAGTGGAGGGAGCTTCAGATACCTCGGTGTTCACATCATGCAGGACCAGTCATATCAGCACTAGCAGCATCTCTACCACCTCAGGAGGAGAAGCTTCTTCCTGCAGGCTATATGGACTCTCAATCACAACACCACACAGGACTTAACACTCTGATCTACTTTTTCACAATCACCACGTTGCTCATCACACATTACATATGGCACACTTGCACACCACAGAATTGTGAACTTTGAACTGCAACCTTTGCACATTGATCTGCATATTGTCTTGCCCATAACTGGACATGGTTCTATATTCCACTTCAACCCTTTTGTATTTTATTATATTTTTTGATATTCCTTTTTTATTCTATTATTTTATTTCATTATTTGTACATAATGTAAATTTTTTTTTAAAATGTCCCCACATTTTTCTATATTTCTAATTTGTAAAAATGATCTTATTTCATAATGAAATTGAAGTCATCAGCAGTCGTATAAGCATTTCACTTCATAACATACTGTGTATGAATGTTTATGTAACAAATTAAATTTGATTTGATTTGAAAATTTGATTTGATTTTAAGTGATTGTTTTTCAATGAAGGAGAGATTGGCCCTGAAAGCTTCCAACAGAGATGAAACATCATCATCCTGCCTGCAGATAAAGGAAAATGAACCATCATCTTGAATACAGCAAATGATCACATGAAAAACTAATAGGAGACCCCACAAGCATCAATAAAAAAAGTGATAGATTATTTAAAACACCTGGAAAGAGACTGTGACACCATTGACATTGTGACTTACCACTGCCTGTGCCCGGAGAAGCCACTCTGTGCCATTATGGATTATCCAAGATCCACAAGGAAGCAGTCCCCCTCATACAAATAGTCAGCAGTATTAATACCTTAACATACTGTACAACATTCCTAAATACCTGGCAACTATTCCGGGACCACTGGTGGGACACACTGACTAACATATCCAGAATTCAGAAGAATTTGTTTTCAAGATCGATAGATAAAACTATCTTTTCCTATTCCTGACAGACAGAAAGAGAAACAAAATGCCAAAAATCAACTTGCCGTGGAACACAATCTTGCCATTTTAGTTATTAGCATCTACACTAGTAGGACTAACTCTTCTCTGAAACACAACAGAAAAACAGCTACTACTAGTTCTATATAGTCATATATATGAAACAACAATCACACATATGTATTTACTTCATAAATATACCAAATAAATATATACACAGCTTTTCATGCTGTGAGGTCTGATTGCCCTTGGGTGTTTTCTTCTCAGATGCTCCTCCTGATGTTTAGGGTATGGATTACAGGTTATGATATGTTACTTTGCATTTTAATTAAATACAAAGTAATATTAGATTATTACTATAATATAAATTATTAATTACCCCTACTGGCTATTCTATTATAGCATTATTTATTTAGTCTTAACTGGGGTTTAGGGAAATCAGCTTCTGTCAAGATGGCAATGGCCACAGCTCCCACAGTTGAGCTACAAAACCTTCTTGAGAAAACAGATGGGTGACATCATGGACAGTCTTGGAATGCTATCTATTGTTGCATGATTGCCACTACAACTGGCAAAATTATTCATATACACCAATCTTTCATAACATTATGACCACTGACAGATGAAGTAAATACCATTAATTATCTTCTAACTTTTATAAATTTGGAAACAAATGAACATTTACTTCCCGAAGTTGGCATGTTCGAAGCAGAAAAAATTGGCAAGTGTAAGGAACAGAGCAACTTTGAGCATTGCAAAATTGTGGTGGCTAGTTGACTAGTCAACAATTTTGTGAGATATTGCTAGTCTTCAGTGGTCAGGACCCAGCGAAATTAATCCATGAAAGGAAATCCAGTGAACCAGCGGCAGGATCTTGGGTGGCCAAGGCTCACTGATGGATGTTGGGAGAAAAGCCTGGCCCATGTAGTCCGATCCAATAAAAAAGCTATTGTAGCTCTGACTGCTGAAAAAGTTCATGCTGATTCTGATAAAAAGGTGTCAGAACACATAGTCCATTACGTTTGTTGCGAATGGGGTTGCATAGTCGGTATTTTACAGATGAGAAAAAGCAGAGCAGAATGCTCCATCTACAGTTGAATAAAGGTTGGTCCTTGAAGAATTAATCCCAATAAAGAGTATATTACAGTAATTCAACCTAGAGGAGAAAAAGGCATGGACAAGTTTTTCAGAGTCTGAGAGTGGGACATAGCTTTGCTGTGTTCTTGAGGTGAATAAATGAGGTTTAGCAGAAGTGTTCGATATGGTTATCAAATGTAAGATGAGAATCAAACTCAGTCACCTTTTAAAGTCATCCCTAAAATGACCACCAGGTGGCGCAAATGACATTTTGCAAAATGACTAAAATCTCAGCTGAAGAGGATGCGTCTACAGTATATGCATGTTTCATGCGAATTACATCATCTGAAATTTGTTTTCCATTAGTTTATGTAAAAGCAGACATTCTGCGTTCTATAAGTAGATATTTTTCACATCTGTGAGGCAAGTATACACAGAGTTTTGGTTTCGTAACGTAAAAATCGTAACGTTTTGTCGTCACATATGTAATGCAATGAGCGTGCACTACTACAAACAAGCATTTATCTAGATTAAGGTTAAAGCAAGTGGCCATGTAAAGTTGCATGTTTCAGATGATTATCCATATTTGAGGTGAGTCAAAATATTAACATTGATTATTGTAGGGAATATTTCATTTTTAGTGTGTTTCATGATATTCTGTGTGCATGAGAACAGAGTGTTCTCTTTCTTTGACCTCGAAACACTGCGCTATCAGCAAACACATTCCTTAGTATCTATGGTCAGGTTGTGAAACCGTTGGAGGCCCATAACTAAGAACTGCTCCCAAGCTCTTGTTCTTCTCCAGGTTATCTTTTAAAAACATTCCAGACCAGTTGTAAACGCTCCTGCACCCTCCTTTTTGGTGCGCTGTATGTGTGTGTGCATATATATACTTCTGTCTTCCATAATAAACTTTGAACATCTCACTGAGCACTGACTTGTGTGTTTCATTGAGGGATCATCCCTGGGCCCAGAAGGGACAGCAGAATACGGGCGGAGAACTGAGTAGACCAAAGGGGGTCTACCAATAAACAAGAAATCCTTACAATTATCAATTATCCCCCAATAAAAGAAGGTAAATTAAGGATGTCTTAAAACATAATGCAATAACTAGTTTTATTGATTTATTTTTAAAATCGCAGGAGTTGTGTCAAAATCATGGGTTGTGTTTAGAGTGATTCAAATTTATTTGAAACTATCAGATAATGTATAAAAAAATGTATAGGCTACTCGCTGAATACAACACGACAGCGCGCTCTGAGGTGAACACCCGCAAAATCTCCAGTTACTGTAATCCCTCAAGTTAAGTTAAGTTAAGTTTCGCTGATGGGGAATTGGCAGAATTGTTTTTTTTTAAACGAATTAACAAGACTGAGCAGACGTCTCTGCCTAAAATATATATCACCAGCAAAACATAAAATAAATGAAAAAAAAATTATGGTAGCAATTAAATCAGAGTTCATAGTTGGATTTGATACTTTTTCGAGTGTAATTCATAAATTTACTGAAAATATTCAGATTTTGTAAAATAACTTCTCCATTTTCGTCCTAGACCTTTTGTCCGCATCACAATGAACTGAAGCCCAGTGATGCTGTGTCTCTGCTGTGTCTCTCCTGTCTGCTCAACGTGTTTTCCGCATGCTCACCTTTGTCCAGTGTTACATAACTGTCACTAAACTAGCTACTCACAGACTTCCACACACCACATCTGATTGTCTGTTTCTTCTCTAATCAGATGGCACTATCGACCTCAAGGAATGTTGGAAATAAAGTTTTATAAGTAAAACGACCAAGTATCCAATTTGCATTTTAATCGACATACAGTCTAACAATGAGCTATATGAAAAAATAGATTTTTAAAACTGGTATATATTAATACTTCATTCAATAAAAAAGGAGATGCTATAATATTTATTTATAATTATATTATAAATTAATAAAAAATGCTTAATTTCTGTAACTTCCTTTAATTTATATAATATATTTTATGCTTTGAGACAGAGACCATTTTAAAAGCACTATACTGTACAAATAGTTCCAGCTGATTAGAGAAGAAAGAGCCAATTAGAAGTAGTGTGTGGAAGTCTGTGATTGGCTAGTTTACTGGCTGTTTTGTAGCACTGGACAAAAGTGCAGAACATGCATGGAAAACACGTTGAGCATGCACATTGTGATGATAATAACAGCATACTGCAATTCATTCTTATCATAAGAATGCCAAAACACCAGCGCTGCCGACTGACATCGGTTTATGTTTGAATTTTATGAATTCTAGAATAGAATATTAGTCTATAATAGAATTTTTATATAAATTCTAAATTTGTACTGTAATTTTTGTACTGTGATTATGCATTCATTTAATTACAGTGTTTGGCTTGAATATATATGCTACAGTATCATGTGCAGCTGTCGATGAGCTGCAGCTCATTGATGCTTGAGAGAATGACCTACAGTAAGACCTGAGGCCTCAGTTTATGGTTGTAGCGTCACTTAGCAGCATAAAGCCGGCAAACGCAAAACTCTAATGATGCCGTTGGGTGCCGCAACAGTAGAAGTCCAATTCTGGTTGAGTAACATCTGTAAGTTGCACCATCTGGGGTGATAGACTAACTGACTATCTAACTGAATCTGAATCAAACCCATGTGAAATTTTAAACATAATTTACCTTTTTTACAAACAAATCTAATAATCCATTCTCCTTTAACAAATAGTCATTGTTTTCTTAAAGCTAACATAAAGCACGAAACCAACCAAATGAAGTTTCAATTTTAATATTTTTACATTTAATATTGTTTGCATCCTTCCTTTGGGTCTTTGTCTGTAGAATTCGCATGTTCTCACCATGCTTGGTTGGATTCCTAAATGAGGTTTAGCAGAACACTCTTACTAATCACTGAGAAGGATAAAGGAATGCTAAAGCCAGAGAAAATTGTGTTGGCTAAAGGAGAGTGACAGACTTGATGGGGTGCCATTGAGAAGAACTGGCTTAAATTTTGAGCTGTTTAGCTGGAGGAAATTTTGTTTCATCTAAGTCTGGACAAGCCAGAAGGATATGTTTCAGGTTGCTGTGAAATGACAGTGACAGATTTAATGTTTAAATTTGTGTGTCATCCCAGGCTTATGACATGACCAACGTGGTAAAAAAAAAAAAAAAAAAAAAGAATAGGCCAAAGTTCAGACCCTTGAGGGACACCACAAGTGTTAGGGAGTGTAGTACTCTTGATACATCACAAGGATACAAACTCTGATCTCTGAACTCTGTGCGCGAGCGAGCAGTTCGAAAAGATGCGGTCGGCTGGCGTCACGTGGTTCAGAGGAAACACATGATAGTCTTCGGCCCTCCCGGCTGAGTGGTAGTAGTAGCCTTAATGTGGGAGCCCCCTAGTGACGGGGAGGAATTGGACACGACTAAATTAGGGAGAAAATCGGGGAAAAATCCAAAAAAAAATACTCAAGTAAGATGTAGGTGATCTCAAATGCAGCAGTTGTTAAAATGAGGAGGACTGGTGATGATAAAATTAAATAAAAATCAGTAAAAAGTCTTTGTTCAGGCTTAAAGGTAGACACAACAATTAGTGTGTTAGTTAATGTGTGTGTGTCCAAAATGTACCCCACCTAGTGCCCAGAGTCATCTGAGATAGGATCTAGGTCTCCCGCAATTGTACAAGATATGCGGTATGAATATATGAATATGATGAGTATGAGTGACGAGAGTGTTGTTTTTGTTTGCAAAATTGTTTGCATTACTGAAACAATTTTTGAACCCTATATAAATAGATATCCTGCTTAAGCTAGCATGTGGATCTGAAAATCTGTTGTAAATGTACTTAAGTACACCAGAGTTTGTTGTATATAGTTGTAATATAATTGTATATTTAATGTTCTCAAGTACTGTATATTAATTCTGCTACATTACTTTAGCCAGATTGTCAAAGAACTCTCTCACAGTAGTTTTATTGAAAACTGTATCCCTTCAAGAGATTAGGGCAGACATAGGGCAGAAAAATGGTGGCATATCATAATTCTTCAATCAACCTCAACCTGAAAGAACATTATTCATTCTATCAGGCTACTGTATGTATACATTCAATAAACATATAAGCAAATAAATGGATTGTGTAATAGTACACTTAAATACAAGTTTATACTTCTGAGATTTAATTTACCTTAACGTAACTTGAACACCTATTACAATTTACTCCATAGCATTTGGTTCACTTTGCTCCATAGCCAACATTTTGAAAAAACTAGCTAGCGTTCCACTATAGGCTAATATTTAGATAATGGATTTTCATTGTTTTATGTTTTCAAATCACCAACATGTATCTGAAATATTTTTTACACCTGGATAAATTTAAGAAGTACACTTACCACCCCTCACACGCTTGTCCATTTTTGTAAACTGGCAGAAATAGTGGATGTTTCCAAAATGCATGGTCATAGGAGAATAAAAGAGCACAGATGCCAAGATACAGAGGGTGGGTCAGCTTACCCACTGACTTATTCTACACCATTGTCGATAAATATGACATGAGGTATAGCATTGGCTTAGGTTGCAAATTTTGCTAATTTTTCTTATGAACAATATTTTACCACCTTAAAAGTCAATAATCCTTTATAATTAATATTAGCACATTTTGCTCAGTTTAGATTTTGTTTAAACACATTTAAAGCAACACTCATAGCAATTATAATTGTGTAAGACAAATTAATAAAGCCCAAATAATTTAAACAAGGATAATTTACCAACAAATAAGGCTGTCAAAAAGGCTGCTTGCCTCCGTCCTTCTTGAAAAACAATCCAGTTAAAAATACAAAAGGGAGGTTTCAAGTCAATCTGGGACTTGTTTGTGTAGAATAATAGAACTCACAGCTGTGAGAGTAAAAACTACCTTTATTTCCCTTTAATATAATACCTTGCTACACTAATGTACTTATCCCAGCATTCTACTGGCACTTGAATAACATTAAGGTGGATAACATTAAGTTTTCTCGGTACACCAGAGTTATGATTGGATTGCCTGCTTCACGACTGAATCACTGGCCTCCTAGGAACCTCTTTCATGGCTCAAACATGTGGAATTCAGTTGGGGATCAGGACTGTACGGGGGATGTTGCAATAACTCCAAACTGAGTGGTCTTCGTGAATGATTGTGTGTACAGAAAGATGCAGATCTATGGGAAGTTGGCAACATGGTACTCATCAATTTCATGGATCAGGCATTGCATATGCTGGATCATTCACAGATGTGCTGCCTTCTTGAAAACGTTTGCACCATTCAAATGTTTTACTTCAGCAGAGTCTATTTTTTTTTTTGATTTTTCCCCGATTTTCCCCCCTAATTTAGTCGTGTCCAATTCCTCCCCGTCACTAGGGGGCTCCCACATTAAGGCTACTACTACCACTCAGCCGGGAGGGCCGAAGACTATCACGTGTTTCCTCCGAACCACGTGACGCCAGCCGACCGCATCTTTTCGAACTGCTCGCTCGCGCACCGTTGGTGTTACAAGTCTTCTGTAAATAACAATAACATTTACACCGTTATTCACAAGAAGTTTCTTCATCACTCCCAGTTTAACTTGAATGCCTCATTACTTTGTCAATACAGAACATCACCTGCACTGCAAGTGTGCCCTCTTGTGGTGTACAAGTTACATATGCAAACCGTTTACATTAATGTATTACATTTACATAAACAGACATTTAGATATTGAAAGACCAAGAGATTACATCCAAGCTGTTCCACTACTAGTCAGTGGATGGACTTATGATTCCGATATAATCACGCATGATTTTGCTACACATTGAACCAAACTCATCGACCTTTTTAACTGCTACAATATTTTTTAGTCAGTAACTGCACTTCAGCCACAAACAATTGTGTACCCTTTCTTCATCAGTGAACAGTTGCTAACCACAAAAAAGTGGACTTTGTGTTAACTGAAACTAATTTTCTGTCATACTGCACCTTTTACCTTACAGAATAAAGTTGAGGCGTTATTTATGATTGTGCCATTTCCCACATGAAGAGGGGCTATATTTTTCATGTCATCTATGGACATTTTCACATAATGGTCTGGGCCCATTTCCGAGTACGCTTGACCCCAAAGTCTAGCTAATTTCAATTAGCATGAGGTGGTCTTAAGTATGATGCAGTGTGGTCGTATCTGAAGACAGAAGTGGACTGCTGTTTCGAACACATCAGTGCTGTGTGCTTCGTCCAAAATCTCATCCTTCAACCTACACAGCCATAGCTGATAAAGTAGGAATGCATGCAAGAGATATCGGTTTCAGAAATATCATAATATTAGGCATAGCACAAAGATTGACTTCATCATTCTCTTTTTCTACGTACATACTGCCAACTGAGTGTAGCCTAGTATCGAGACTAATAATAATAATGTGAATGATGGCCAGGGCGGAGTGGTGAAAGGGGAGCAATCATCCCCGTGCATGTACAAATAAATTGTGCCTAGTCTGGAAGCTCCCTTTGGGAGTTTTTCCAGTCCATCATGGACTACAGCTTGATTTGACATCAGTCTCTAAATATGGAAAGAATTTGTAATTTAGAAGATTGCCATAAATTGATGAGTAGGATTTTTAAGTAGGTTGAAGTTTTTTCATATGATAAGAAGAGCCCTGTTAGAAACTAATTACTGCCGGAATCTTGGATTACGAACATAATTCGTTCCGGAAATGAGGTCATATTTCAAAACACTCGTAAACCAAATCAAATGTTCCCATAAGAAATAATGGAAACTCAAATTATTCCCTCCATAGCCCAAAAAAATAAATACATAAAAATAATTAACACAAAATATAAAGTAAAAACAAAAAAATTAACCTGCACATTACCTTTAAAAAAAAGTACAAATAAATCCTGACAGATAAGTGTTTGTGCCCAAAGGTACGGTGGCCATGAAGTGCAAAACAAATTAACAAAACCCAAAACAAAATAACTAATTCAAAACCAAATTAATAAAACCCAAAACAAAATAACAAATCCGAAAACAAAATAACAAAACCCGAAACTAATTTGTTATTTTGTTTTGGGTTTTGTTGTTTTGTTATTTTGTTTTCGGATTTGTTAATTTGGTTTTGAATTTGTTATTTTGTTTTGTTAATTTGTATTGCACTTCTCGGTCAGTCAGATACGAACCGGAAAAGGTAGGTATAGTTTGCGAATTAAATTCTTACCGCTGATTGGACGAGACATCTGTCACTCATATATATATAGTGCTCCCACTTCTATAGGATTGTCCTTTGAGAAGATATACTAAAATATTTGCTGAAATCAGAGGGATTTACTCACTTTTGTGAGATACTGCACTTTGAGCCTCCCCTTATTCCAAAATCTGTATAGTAGGCCTCCAGAGGGACTAGAAGAAGGGCAAGGAACACAACCACCCTTGTGGAGCCGACAGCAATGGAGGTGGAGGAGGGGGACAGAGCTCCTACAGAGCTTTACAATCATAAGTAAGGAATTAGACATTGCCAAAGAAGGTCAGCAGATAGAGTCCAATTAAAAACACACAATAACAACTGAGAGAAAGCCAAAACCCAACACAACACTAATAACTGTCATAAGCATCATATGATTTTTAATTCTAAAAATCTCATATTCTCCTTATATCTTACTCTTTGCCTGGTGGTTCCTGTAACAAGTGTCTGCAGTTCTTTACATACAAGATTAGTGTCAATACTTAAATACTACAAAACCTTCTATAGTTATGGTATGTGTATGTATGCAGAGGAGTATAGGAATGCCTCTTATGGTGTTCATGCAGCCTACTTAAACAAGTATTCAATGCAGTTGTGCCTATAGAAGCTTGCTTAAGACATGCATTAGAACAGGATGCTCACATCCGCTACATGCTGTGGTGGAACCGGTTTTGGAAAAACTAATTTAGATAATTTGGTTAAATTATAGACCAATCTCTAAGCTTCCTTTTATCGTTAAAATGTTGTAAAAAGTTATACATTTATCTACCAATGTTCTTAGGCCATACCACTTTTCAAGTGCAATTTCTGATGTACACGTATAATTTACCTGTACAATATTTATTTAACAATGCTCTTGCGCCACACTACTTTTAAGCGCAATCTCTGACTTGTGCAATACCTTTTCCTTTTCCCTCAAATGTGCAATATCTGTATATAGAATTATGTTTAGTGTGCAACTAAGGATTATGGCGTTTATTTATTTTTTGTCTAATTTATTACTCTTTTCCTTTCCTCCTGGAGAATGACTGTAAGCAACTGTAACCAAGTACAAACAATTTTCCTCTGGGATTAATAAAGTTCTTTGAATCTTCAATTGAATTTGAATCAACAGTGCCCTCCATAATTATTGGCACCCCTGCTTAAGATGTGTTACATGCCTTAAAATAAATTCAGTTTTTATTGGAGAAGCATATTGTCACACTCAAAAGTGAATTTTGAGGAGAAATTAAAACCCCTTACTAACAAATTATTATTTTTCATAAAACAACCTGTTCCACAATAATTGGCACCCCTAACAATTCCTAGAAAATAAATGTAATTGAAGTATTTCTGTCATTTTTACAGTAGTTTACAAAGTTGATCAGAGTATCTAGGAACATTTAATTAGTACTTTATCACTTCATGCTTCCCTGGGGTATAAATATGACGTGACACAGAGGCCATTTCTCTTATCCACTCTTCAACATGGGAAAGACAAAGGAACACACCATTCAAGTAAGGCAGATGTGTGTCGACCTTCACAAGTCAGGCAATGAGTACAAGAAAATAGCCACCCGCCTGCACCTGCCCAAATCTACTGTGAGAGGAATCATTAAGAAGTTTTAAAAAAAAACTGGAACAGTAGTAAACAAGCCTGGATGAGAACGCAAGTTTATTTTGTCTCCACGCACAGTGAGGAGGATGGTAAGAGAAATAAAAAAATTCTCCAAAGCTCACTGTTAAAGAACTGCAACAAATGAGAGCATCTTGGGGTCACAAAGTCTCCAAAACAGCCATCAGACGCTATCTACATGCCAACAAGCTCTTTGGGAGGCAGGCAAGGAAAAACCTTTTCTCAGTCACAATCATAAACGTTTGGAGTTTGCTAAGCGGTACTGGGGCTTCTACTGGGACCGTGTTCTTTGGTCAGATGAGACCAAGATAGAACTTTTTAGCAACAAACACTCGAAGTGGAATACAAAAGATGAGTCTGCAGAAAAGCACCTCATGTACACTGTGAAGTCTGGGGGAGGATCGGTGATGCTGTGGGRYYGTTTCTCTTCCAGARGCCCTGRGAACCTTGTTAGGGTGCATGGCATCATGAATGCTTTGAAATACCAGGACATTTTAAAGCAAAATCTGGTGGCCTCTGCCCGAAAACTGAAGATGGGTCGTCACTGGGTCTTTCAGCAAGATAATGACCCAAAACATGTGGCCAAATCTACACAGAAATGGCTCACCACACAGAATCAAACTCCTCCCATGGCCATCTCAGTCCCCAGACCTCAACTCCATTAAAAACCTGTGGAGTGAGCTGAAGAGGAGAGTGCAGAGGAGAGGAGTCAGGTCACTGGATGGTTTAGAGACATTGTGTAAAGAGGAATGGTCGAAGATCCCTCTATCTGTGTTCTCTAATCTTGTGACACATTATAGGAGAAGATTAGGTGCTGTTTTGTTGGCAAAAGGGGGATGTACAAAGTATTAAACATCAGGGGTGCCAATAATTATGGAGGGCACATATAGTCACATGTAGTCACATATATCTGTTATAGTCACTAAAACCACACCCTGCCCTGTTTCAGGCAGGCACAGCTCTGTCTTAACTGAGCTCAGAAGCATGGGACCAAGCAAGTCCACCAGCTGGATTTAAGAACACTGCACTTCTTCCACCACCTGGGTACAAGGACAAAATGCAAAATGCCTGCTCTGCACCTAAGCTATGAGATCATGCTGAAGCCCAAGAAGCAGCACCTCCTGTTCTGACCTAGTGGATGTGTAAAGCTTATGGTTATGCTTTCTATTCATAAATAAAAATAATAATGTACACATTCACAGTCACGCCATGTCTTTGAACCATCAATTTATAACAAATTCACACTAACATAACCAAAACAAATTACACATTTTACAAATTATACATTTGCCATAAAATGCATATAGCATTTACTGAAGGGGAAAATGCACAGTGCGAAATACATTATAGCAAACATGGCATTATGCTGTTGTGTCTTGACTAGTTGCCATGATGCCCTGTTACTTTCAAAAACCAGAGAGCCTTTTCTTGAGGACCCATGTTTCCGTTTTCTAAAAATAAATAATGGTCACACTTGTAGCCCATATCCTACTGGCCGCATCACTATATTTGTTTCATAAATTATAGTAACCATTACAATTCAATCAAATCCAGTAATGTATCTCATGGCAACAATTTGCCTTAAAATATTGATTGTTTTGGTTTACAGTATAAACATTGTTCTTAATATAATATGATCCTCAACTTGTTCATTATGGTCATTTACAGTACAATCACTTTTCTATAATCTAAATAATGGCAAGATGATAAGGTAATAGAATACCTTCAGTTTTCCTTAACTTTTTTAATGGACTGATCACATTCTACTTATAAGGTTTTCTCACAGTGTGTGAACATTCTCATGTCTCTATCTCTTACATCTATCTGTGTTCTATGACATGTCCATAAAACAACCCCTTCGTTGCATGTTCTTATTCTTTATATGGTAATATTTCTCAAAGCCCATGTCCAGACGATTCATGCATCTATTCATGCAACTACGTGTGGCTTGCTGGAATCCATCAAACCAGAATATACTGGCGTGCTTCTAATCATCTTTATGTCTCCTGGTCTCCATATGTCTCTATCTTTTGTCTCCCGGATTTCACCAGGACAAGTGTACATGACAAAAGGCTTTTGGTCAAGCATATTGACAAACTGCTGACAATAAACTGAGATACGTTTCGATATACCATGTGTGCATGCATGTCCCTCTCTCCCGGTTCGGCCAGCGTGTCAAGCCAGCTGGTAATAGTATGGTGACACAGAGGTGAAACAGACAAATAAAGCGAAAGAAAGCCCCTGCATTCCAACTCTAAAGCTGCTGATATCTTTCTTGGTTGAATATACTGTAGATGTGTTGCTAGTGAATATCAATAAAAAAGGCAGCAATAAAAAAAACAGCTAGAAGTAAGCTTTCTGATCACACTGTAACTTTAGATGGCCTTTCTGTTCCATCAAGTGCAACAGTAAAAGACCTCGGTGTGATTATAGATTCCAGCCTTTCATTTGAAGCTCATGTAGATAATATCACCAGGATAGCTTTCTTTCACCTTAGAAATATTGCCAAGATAAGAAACATATTGTCACTAAATGATGCAGAAAAACTAGTTGATGCTTTTATCACCTCTAGGTTGGACTATTGTAACACCTTACTGTCTGGTTGTTCAACTAGGTGTATAAACAAGCTTCAGTTAGTACAGAATGCAGCAGCGAGAGTCCTCACTAGAACCAGAAGATACGAGCACATCACCCCTGTTTTATATATTTCGCATCGATTTTAAAATACTACTATTGACATATAAAGCATTAAATGGTCTCACGCCGCAGTATCTGAGTGTCTTGTGTCTTGCGGTCTACTTCAATCAAAGGATGTAGGCTAATTGTCAGTACCACATATTATGAAAACTACAGCAGGGGGCAGAGCTTTTGCTTACAAAGTTCCAAAGTTATGGAATAGTCTCCACCTCACAAAAGCCACTCCAAGCTTGCTCCTCAGCATAGCGGCCCACAGGGCCCCCAGAGGGCAACTAACGATTGGGGTCACCCTGACAGAGGGGAGTGTTGATCCCAAAAATTAAGACACTGTCATGCAGGGCTCTTCCTGCCTGCCATGCTCTCACAGGCCAGAATCCAGAGAGCCCGTGTCGAGGAGATCAACAATTTCGGGGCCACGGGAAACTTAATTGAACCAGCTCAGGCACTGGGCATACCAGTTATCCAGCTCCCTTCCGCCACCTTTCACATCTCACCCTACACACTTGCCCAGGGAAGTCCCAATAGTTCACAAACAGTTAAACATCCCAGTGCTGTTCACTCACTCACTCACTCATCATCTATACCGCTTAATCCTGTATTCAGGGTCACAGCGGGCTTGGAGCCTATCCCAGGAGACTTAGGGCACAAGGCAGGGTACACCCTGGACAGGGTGCCAATCCTTCGCAGGGCACACACACATACACACAATCACACACTCATTCACACACTACGGCCAATTTGGTAACGCCAATTAACCTATCCTACATGTCTTTGGACTGTGGGCGAAACCGGAGTACCCGAGGTACACCCACCAAGTACAGGGAGAACATGCTAACTACATCCACACAGGAGACAGGAATCGAACCTGACCGGGAACCTGGAGGTGCAAGGCGATCGTGACAACTACTACACCACCGTGCCGCCCCCAGTGCTGTTATGCTCGATATTACCACTTGTGGAATGCCTCTCGTCTAATTGCTGTGTAATTAAAAATAAACAGGCACCTTTTCTTATACCAATAACCGTAATATGACTTTGACAGGCACAGACAGATAGCCTTCGGGGCTGAGTCAAGTGAACAAGAAGTTGGACACATTTGACTGGTATTCTAAAACATTCCTTTGTTAGCTGCATCAACCAGGTCTCACTGTTTCGATTGTTCCCATACATTAATAAGAAACCATCCCAAGGCACTGGTATGATGAATAAGGTCAATTATAAATAACATAATGATAAAACAGGTGAATTTATCTGTGTTGCCATATTCATGCTGCATCATCCGCAGGTGTCACCACACGCAGTGCATCACCTATATGACATAAGCACTTCTTAAAGGTACACGGCAGTAGTTTTGGTTGTTTACACATTGAGCACACTTATGCAACCAGGTTGTTGTCATTTGTCCCCGAAAGCATTCATGTTTGTTTTTTACATAGTTGGCTGCTGTATCACATTAAAGGTGGAATAAGATCCAATATGATTCACGTTGCCTATATTTATGAAAGTAGCTTTCTCTTGCATTTTTAAAATATATGCTATATCTGCTTTATTTCACCAGAAACATAATCATCCCTCTCCCCACCCGCGCGCGTGTGAAAGTGAGAGAGAGTGAGAGTGAGAGTGAGAGAGAGACACGGGGGTGGAGCTCCTGCCTGGTTTATCATGGCAGTCGCACGCGAGTTTTCCGTTGGTTTTGTGCGGCTAGTTAGTCCCGGTGCGATAACGAGGAACAAAAGAATGAGCAGCAGGGATGAAGGAGAAATGAAGACAGGCGGGGGAAACACAAGTTTTCACGCATTAACATCATTGCCCAAGCGACGTTTTTCATAACATCGTAAAGTGCGATGCCCCTCTTTTTTTTTTTTTATTACCCCGCCCCACCCTGATCCCCCGAGTTTAAAAACTGGATTTAAGATGTGCGTAAAAAGAAATGCAGATGTGTCTTATACGCAAAATTAACAACCAGTACTACTATTATATAGGCAGTGAATAAAAAATGGCGAATACGACGGATGAGCAAGGAAACAGCTTGCGCTGCGGTAGGGCAAACATGAAAAGAGGTTTTAACACCGGATTTTTAATCTTCGGCATCTACGAGAATCCTGGCGAAGGGAAAACATATTAACGCAATGTTACACGATGGCAAAGACGCCGTGCGCGCTTCCTTACCTCTGGAATGTGCCTGAATTTCTACGGCTATTCGCTTGGCGTGAGTTACTGTACGTGCCTGCCGTACAGCTGCGGGCTCATGCGCCTAGCCGCTCCACCTTTTGGCAGTTGAAGCTACGAAACTGGGAGTAACTAACTTAACTCTCGCTTTTACTTAGTATTAATTATGGAAGATTAAAAAAAATGATAAAATGGTGTTTTTGCATAATAGAAGCCTGCTCTGAAGGGAGGCGTTTAATGCGGCTCGGCGTAATGCCGTCAACTCATGACGAAATTGGCTAGGCTAATGTGACACCAGCTAGCAGGCTGCACCGACATAACCAGGTTGTGCTGATAGACAGCGTGAATGCTGTGCGGAACCACCGATATTATATATGTTGATCTCCACTTTCTGAGTCATAACTTTAAACTGTGTATTTTGTATAACAGTGCTGTTGTAAAAAAAATAATAAAGCATACCTTACACACACACGCGCGCGCGCGCCGTCACCGTACTATTTATTCGGAAAACCTTCAAGCAGCTATAGGACAATAACTTCAGGGAAAGTTCACATCGAACATCAGATTGAAGTAATTGTGTGATTTCTGTAACTTTGATCATGGTATGGACATTGGGCCTGGTGTTAATTTCAGAATTTTAGATATCGCTGATCTCATGACATTTTTTGACACAGTCCACTGCATGAAAAGAGCTGTATACGGGACAGTAAATTTGACTGATTTTCGGATATATTCAGAAAAATACTGTCCGAAAGTGACAAATTCCACATGTCCCTATATGTCCGCATCTGTACCGTTTTTAAGATGTGTGACTGTTGCCATGGCAGATAATCATCTCAGGATTTTTTTTTTCACACCCACGAGATGTTTGCATTTCATACCTTGAGCTCTTTCATGTCAGATTCGACCTAAAACCTAAAACTTCTTTTAGCCCGACCCAAAACCTTTTCAGCTATTGCTTACATTTCAGCCTACGCACAACGCCAGATATGTAGGCCTACTTATATATCTACAGGCCTTCAATACTATTCACAATATAAATGCTTAGACGATGATGGACTTTTGATATCTTTTATTACAAGGATGATATATAAAGAACAAATCGAAATATCCAAATAACAGTAATAAAACATAATATGAAATATATAATATGAACTATAAAAGAGAAGGAAATTACAGGTGAATAAATAAACTGTCGCCTGGTTCTGTGTCAGCCATGTCACCCTGTACCATTACTCAAGTGATGGGTGGCAACATAGTGTGGGTCTGCTTCCAGTCTTTTCTGTAGGTCTTGGCACAGAGCTAACAGTTGTGGGCTTCTGTGCGAAGTGGTTTAAGAACCCAGACTGGCCTCCCATCAATAATGCAATCTTCAGACATTAAATCGGGAGTTGCCGAGTTCCAGAGAACTACGCCATTCTACAGCTGTCTGGAGGACATTACATCTAGACTCCAGCATCTGCAAAACGTGGCAGAAACTTACCCACTGAAACAGTTAATAGCATTTTGAAATAGCAACAGCAATTCAAAAGGAGTAGAAAAAATGAACAACATTTATGAAAATCCTAAATTTACTCTTTGTTCGTTTTTGGCCAAAGCTTCAAAGACAAAAAAACAAAACAAAGCCATTTGTTTTTAGGGGGAATTACCCTGTTAAGAGGAGAAACCCAGACATGATTATGTTACATTCATAATACCCATTCAATACAAAATACCAAAAATCCTTTCTAAATATTTATATAACATGTACCCAGGTTGTGGATCATAATTGTGCAAATTGTTTTTTGATGTTGTACTGATTCCTGTAAAAAAGTGAAAGTGGAAAAAGTTTTAATGGCTTACACCAACGTGCATTGTTCTGCTAAATAACCTATATTGATTTATGACCTTTTTAAGACTGTTCAGGTCAAACAAACAATGAAAAAACAAAACACACTAGATAAAAGAGTAGTAGCTCTAACTCGATTAAAACACGATTAAAGAAAACTTACCGCAATGGTCACATTATGTGCCCTTTACAGCCTTTATTGTATTTGGCAGTTCATCCTGTGTCCTCTGTTGTATTATATCTACTTTTCTTTCAAGTTCCTCGAGATGCTGCAGAGTCTGTTACTGACCAGCGCAAATGGCTTCCAGTTTGTTTGTGAGGTCCCGAGCTAAAGCATTTTGACCTGCAATCATTTGCTTACAGCCAGCTTTCCCCCCTTTAGAATTACAGCAAGCATCTAACACCTTTCACTTACAACAGCCAACCAATAACATATAAAAGACAGCCAGTAACCAACAGTTCTCACAACTAGCAGTAATTTGCCATGGTTTCCCAGATATGTCCATTGATTTGAGTTAAATGGTTGTTTGTGGACGTTTATGTTTTACGTTTTTGTTTCTTTTTGTTTTTTTTGTAACCTGGGTCAGTTTTTACCTGTATACATCTGGCAAATTTAAAATTAAATGAAAGTTTACTATTTCCTAATACTTCTGGATTAGGCTCTTTTCAAGGCTCTTCTCAAAGTCTTTTCCAGACTTTATGCAGAACGGTGGGAAAAATCAACTGTTCGAATGTTTTGTGTGTGAAAATTCCAGGAAATTCAGCAATTTCTGAAAAATTTAAACAACCTGTCTGGTAAAAATAATATGCTGCTGGCCAAAATCCTTGCACACTCGGATAGTCATTAGATAGTCTTTTGCTTTGATTACAGATGTGGCATTGTTTTGATACGTTTAGACAATGTCACAACATTTATTTCCTTTGAGAGTCACATTAATTTCTCTCCAAGATCTTGTACTATGATTATTTGAGAGTTGGACCAATGCATAAAAGCCTTCTTCAGCAATTCTCAACTTTTGCTTTTATAGTGCCACAGATCATGTGAAGATTCATACATTTCCACACCATGCAGCATGTTATGCTATTGTATGACTTTGTTATGCATACTGTATGCTATTATGTATTGTATTCAAAAATATTATTCAAAACTATATTAGATAAATATATTAGATAAATATGTTATATACATTTTTTAATATTTATATTAAATTATTTGAGTGTAACAACTTTTACCTTTCATGAGCATCACTTAATTAACTCGGCATTAACCATTTTTCACACTTCTCTGGGTTACATGCAGCAAACTGACAGGTGGCTTTGATGGTTTCACAAATTACCAGCCACTTACTTTTTATCTTTAGAGGGAACAGTACACCCTAAAAAACACTGCGTGAAAAACAACCCAGTTTGGGTTGTTTTTAACTCAGCTGCTGTGAGGGGCCACCCCTAGAGGGCACTGTGCGCATATGTTTGTTTTTTGTAGTTTTCTGTTAGTCCACTCAGTTTCCCAGAATTATTAGTGTTATAAATAGCTTATTGTTCTGGGAAACTGGGTTGAGCATTAATCCTGTCAGTGGGCATTTGTTTTGATTTGGTTTTGATTATGTTTTATTTTACTTTGGTTTGTTTATATTGGGCTCTGAATGGTCTTGTTATCAGTGTGAAGTGTATTTTTAGTTTATTCTGTCTGTGATATGAATACTGTGCTGTGTGTTTCTTTTTGTCTTGTGTGTTCAGTGTTTCTCCCCTGGTCCAAGGTTCCTTCTCTCGCCTTCAGTATGTTCCTCTCTTGCCTCCAGTGTCACCCATAGCTCCAGTATGTGCCCTTAGCCTCCAGTGCGTTCCCCTTAGTCTCCTGTATGTTCCCCTAGCCTTTAGTGTGTTTCCCCAAGCTCTACTAAGTGCCAGTAGCATCCAGGGTGTGTCCCGTTAGCCTCTCAGAGCAGCTCTAGCCTTAGTGTCAGCTTCATGAGTCTGAGGTGCTAGGAATCTGTATGCCTTAAAGAACCTGTGTCTTCCTCCAGAACGTATGTCTTTCTCAAGAATCTGTGTGTAATACGAGACCGTGTGTGTGTCTGAGCACTCCTGTGCTCACCTGAAGAGCCTGTTTGTTTGTTGGTTTGTTTGTTTGTTTTTGTTTAATTAAAGACTCTTTGTTTAAACAAGCGACAAACACCCGCCCGGACTACTAGTTCGTGACAGCTGCTGGGTAAATATTGGACCAACTACATGCTGGGTTAAATTAACCAGCAAGATGGGTAAAATATTCAATCCAAATGCTAGGTCATATTTAACTATAATGCTGGGTTAATTCTTCCACATAAATTGGTCAAATGTTTTACCCAGAACTATTCTACTCTACCCGTTCTATTAACTGGAATGTTGGGTTAATTTCACTCACAAATAGGTTATTATTATTATTTTTATGTTTAACATGTCTATGGGTAAAACAGTTTAAACTGTTAAATTACTTTGATATTCTGGTCGATTACACAAAAAAACTCCAAGTTTTGTATACCATACATATATGCAATAAACACCCAATTAGATGTACAGTTAATAGAAAAAATATTTATTTTTCAAAAGCACAAGATAAAATAATACAAATCAAGTTAAACAGCGACGACATTACGATACTATTACTCAAAAGCACTAATGCCTGAGAGCAGTGCTGGTCATTATCTCCCAACATCAGGATGTAGGTGTACGGCCTCGACTCTTCAGCCTGCTGGTGATATTCCACGGTGTCGGTTCCAACCTTAGAAAGAAAGAAATTAAAAAAGTAAAAGTTTATGAAAAAAATTGAGAGGATTGGCTAGTATGCATATTTGTAAGAAGATTAGTGTTTTGTAACACCTCAGGTTTTTATTGTCTCAAGCACGGACATTAATAAAGTTCTAATGTTAATGTGGTTGCTAACGCTAGCAACCTAGTTAAATGCTAGCGTCATGCTGGCACTACAGTTAGCAGTTTAGCTTTCATTCATCACTTCACCATCTTCATACACTTCTACAAAGAAAGCTAAAAAGCTCATACATTTTTGCAGTTTCTTTCATACACAGGTGGGGTTCTTTGGTTTGGCTAGTTAGCAGCCATTGTCAGATAAACTAGCATGCTATAGCACAGACCAGGCTGTAAGTTTGAGTGTAACGTTAACACGGTAACAGTAATAAGTGTTACATACTGTGAACAAATTCAGTCATAGGTGAGTGAAAGTGTGTATACAAGCCTTGTATTGAACGTTTACATTTCCTCTTAAATGCTCCAAAAAAAAAAACACACAAAGCTGACACAGCCACTGAATACACCGGTGAACTTCGGAGGAGGGGCGTCTTGTCTGTCATGTTAGCTGTCACTAGCTAACCCAACTCCAACCCAGCAAGCTGGGTTAAACAAAAAGTATCCAATTCACTAAATACCCCAGAAAAATGACCCAACAGAGGCAACCCAGCGGTTGGGTAGTAAAAATAACCCAGCATTTTTTAGTGTGTAGGGAAGAATTGTCCTTTAATTATTTCTTTACATTTTACTACCTCTCTGCAAGCAAGACAGTCTCATCTACTCTCCTGTTTGCCTTTTTTTAAAGTCATTTTGATCAGATTATGACGGTCCGACAAAGCTATATTACATGGACTTGAAATAATTGTGATTGGAGCAGGATGATTAAGATAAATTTATGCAGCTGTGTCATGCATCTATAAGTTTTGTCTGTGTGCATAAAGCTTTCGCCCGACTAGCAAATGGTGATTTCACCATTTTGCTTTAACATAAACAGTGTCGTAACACAGTGATGTCACACACTTTCCTAGGAGCAGTCCCACTCCTCATTGAAAGTTAGAGAAGAAAGACCTAAGTCCACTTTAGAATCTGTGGCAAGAGTTAAAAACTGCTGTTCGCAGGTGCTCTACCACATAAGACTATCAGATGAAATTGCAGTCAAATGTAGTTTTGCAAAGTATCAACGCTACTATTGGTTCACCAGAGTTTTACTCTAGCCTTTACTACACAATACAAAATTACTTATCATAAAGTAACCGTATAAAAGTTTTACATTTAACTTAAAATTGAATTAAACATAAAGCAAATTTTTTACCGAGCAGTATACATCTCTGTCATCTGACATAATTATTATTTCTAAAAAAACATAGCAAGTAACTCACTCGTACAGCACGAGATACCAATTTGGAAAAAGTTCAGAGTATAGCACCAGAAGTCACTCACAACTTTTAATAAAGTAACACCATAAAAAAAGCATTTCTGTTGCACGACTCAGAAACTTGTGTACTTGCCACAGAATTGGTTATGTCCAAGGCTGATTTGTCATGGACAATCATGCTTAAAAAACAACAACAAATTCCAGTCATGGGCTGATCGACTGGTGCGTTTCTATTCAAATGTAATATATCATTTATAAATCGATTTTGGAGTCAAGGTGGCGATACACAAAAGAATTGTGATTCATAACTGAACTGATTTTTCCCCTCATCTCCACTGTTTGGTCCCAATTCCTTGAGTTGCATTATGCATTTCACTAAGCGTTTAAGTGTTCTTCTATCACATTCATTCGGAATGTTTTTCAGACACATTTCTTCTTCAAAGATAATGGGTTACCACCATCCTTCCAGCTGTTAAAAATGTGTTTTACAGCTCAAAGCCCAATTTTAGTAGTTTCAGCTATCTCCTTACTTTTTTCCTTGCTTGATGCAGTCCAATAATTTGACCCTTCTGAAACAGAGTGACATCTTTGCCACGATCACAGAATATGTCTTCTGACATGGTTGTTTAAGAAATAAGAAGCTACTCACGGCATTAGGTAGAGCCGCTGAAGCATACTCATGATTGTAATAATTATACAAGACGGCTCTTAACTATTTGCTTAGTTAAGTTGGTGTCTTTTTTGGCCCAGCAGTGTACATGTTATAACAATTCCACAGTCACAGATATCAAACTTTTTCTTCAGTTTTAATTCGAATATTATATGATTGCTCTTGACCTGTATCTCCATGATACAGTACATTGGTTGACTGCCTGTCATGTTTGCTTGCCATATGATCAGCTGATTTTAAAGGTGACATAAATAAAATACTTTGAATATATAGTACAATTGCTTCAATATTATAAATTCAGAATTGATTTGCATTATTTTCATATAAAAGTATGGCTCAGAAAGTAGTTGTAACAAAATAATAACTGTTTTATTTCAATATGCTCTTTCTATATTATTGTTCTATAAAAACAGGTTATATCCAGGGCTATACGCTGCCGGGGTGTTGTATGAGATTTATTTAACAATTCTTCCTGCTGACTAGGAAAACTTGAGAGAAAATAAAAGAACCAGAATACAGTTATACTTTTTTTAAAACAGCAAAGGCAACTAAGGAGAGAAACCGTGCCGAAGGTTTTGAACAATTAAGTATTTTTTATTCAAATGTCTGCGAAAACAAATATATTTTGAGTGTAATTATCTAATAATGTTGTATTTAAATGATTTTATCAATTAGAGCTAAATTATTTATTGTGTCAATAATAAACATTTAAAAGTGTCAGGGATAGCCTGACTTTGCACTGACAAACTCTGTTTTTGACACTGTTTGTGTTTTTTGGGAGTTGATATTGTGTCTCACTGTCTTGTACTTCTTGTTTATGTTTACAGATTTAGTCTCATAATTCGTAGTATTATTTAAGTTCATGAGTGTAGTTTTGTCTTTATTTCACATCAGTTCTGTGACGTGGGAAATCGGCCATGTGTTTTCCCACATCCCCGTTTCCGATGTCAAAACGGTCAAAAATACATCATCAAGGCCACATGCACAGGCATTATTATCCGAGGGAGGAGGAATCGAGTCGGCATTCTCTGCCACTGCTCCCTGGTTAAACCACCAGCGGCAAAATGGCAGATCAGCAGATGAGCGCTTTCTCATCGTCTCAGGTAGGGTTTTTTTCCCACAGATGTTTAAGAGAAGTAAAATTACAGAGATGGTTTAACTATAGTACACTGAAAAAAAGGACTTGTAAGATGTACTTGATAAAATCCTCGCAACAATTTGCATGCGTAAATTTTAAGTAAACTTTATTGCTCCAATATTAAGTACAACTTACCCATCATGGTCAARTAAAATCTACTTAATAATTAAAGTAAYGCTCAKGAAGAAATCAAGTAAAAGTTACATAATTATATTTAATTCACAAGTTGGTTTTATGTAAAATAATCAAGTAAAGTAAATTTATTGTTATATTAGCAGGAACCTTGTTTTTATGAATTATTAAGTAAATCTTACTATAATTTTGTTTTGTGAGATTTTCCCTTACTTGGTTTTATCTATTTATATTACTCTTTATAATAATGTGAACATTGCTAATTTATATTTTGTAAAGAAACTTTACTTTAGCTTTATGGAATCAAACACATTTGTCTTACAATTAAGGGTGTGTTTTTTATCCATCTCCCTAGTAGCCATTCTGTAAACCATTAAAAATAGATAAAGGGTCATCAGGAAATATGGAGGACAGGGGAAACCCAGTGTGGTGATGTATTAAAATAATAATAATAATAAAAAAAACAAGTTATGTGTTGTGCTCTTAGCCAGAAATGACCCAAGTTATAAAAAAGTAAAATGAGGCAGCTGGATTGTGATTCTGATAACTGGACTCCAGATAATACTCCAGGCTTGGGACTGGCATTACATCCAACGATTGGGGTTTGGGCACTGGCTGGGAATCAAATAGAAAGAGTTAATGGTCAATGTTACATCCTTTGTGATGAGCAGACCAAGGAATTACTCTTGTTGATCTCCATGTTTTTGGTGGTGTTTAGGACCAAGTCACTATCCGAACACCACTTGACCAGATGTTGAACCTCCGGTCTGTAGTGTGTCTTGTCATTTTTTTGATCAGTCCCACTTTAGTGGTGTTGTCAGCAATCTTTACTATAGTGGTAGGGAGTGGATGGGTGTGCAGTTAACTTGTTAAGCAGTCTTGTTAACTGAGGTGAGAATGTTGACGAGCACAAGGCTGGAGATCATTATGTCAGGCTGATTGGGTTAGAATGGCAGACTTGACATGTTAAAAGGAGGGTGATGCTTGAAATCATTGTTCTTTCATTGTTAACCATGGTGACCTGCAAAGAAACGTGTGCAGCCATCATTGTGTTGCATAAAAATGGCTTCACAGGCAAAGATATTGTGGCTACTAAGATTGCACCTAAATCAACAATTTATAAGATCATCACAAACTTCAAGGAAAGAGGTTCAATTCTTGTTAAGAAGCTTCAGG
>QMIH01000020.1:186922-221478 GCA_003987875.1 Clarias batrachus | reverse complement strand
TAATTAACTATTTTGAAGAAACATAATTTATAGTTTGAAGAAGCACTGTATATATATAAAATGGTGTGAAAAAGTGTTTGCCCCCTTACTCATTTGTGCTCATTTGTTATTTTTTGCACTTTTTGCATATTTGTTCAAATTTAAATATAAGATAACACAAGTAAACATATCATGCAGTTTTTGAATTAAGGTTTTTATTATTAAGGGTGAAACAAAATCCAAAAATACCTAGCCCTGTGTGAAAAAGTGTTTGCCCCCTAAATAATAACTGGTTGGGCAACCCATAGCTATCAAGTGTTTTCGATAACTTGCAATGAGTGTGGAGGAATTTTGTCCCCACGTCTTTGCAGAATTGTTGTAATTCAGCCACATTCCAGCGTTTTCGAGCATTAACCTCCTTTTTATGGCCATGTCACAGCATCTCAATTGGATTCAGGTCAAGACTTTGACTAGGCCACTCCAAAGTCTTCATTTTGTTTTTCTTCAGCCATTTAGAAGTAGACTTGCTGGTGTGCTTTGGATCATTGTCTTGCTGCAGAAACCAAGTTCGCTTCAGTTTGAGGTCACAAACAGATGGCTGGACATTGTCCTTCAAGATATTTTGGTACACAGTGGAATTCATGGTTCCATTTATCACAGCAAATGTTCCAGTTCCTGAAGCAGCAAAGCAGCCCCTGACCATCACACTACCACCACCATATTTGCAATGATTGTTGCATGATGTTGGTATGATGTTCTTTTTCTGAAATGCAGTATTACTTTTACACCACACACAATGGGACACACACCTTCCAAAAAGTTAAACTTTTGCCTCATCATGTTTTCTGGCAAAACTGAGACGAGCATATATGTTCCTTTTGCTCAGCATTGGTTTTTGTCATGCAAACCATTTTTACCCATTATTTTGGTTGAGTAGCCACTCCTTTGAAGGTTCTCCACTGTTCCATGTTTTTGCCATTTGTGGATAATGGCAGTCACTGTGGTTCCATGCAGTCCCAAAGCTTTAGGAATGGTTTCATAACCTTTTCCACTCTGATAGATCTCAATTATTTTCTTTCTCATTTATTTTTGAATTTCTTTGGATCTTGTCATTATGCCTAGCTTTTGATGACCTTTTGGTCTATTTCCCTTTGTCAGTCAGGTCCTATTTAAGTGAAGTCTTGATTGCGAACATGTGTGGCAGTAATCAGGCCTGGGTGTGGCTAGAGAAATTGAACTCAGGTGTGAACTAGAGTTTAACAGGGGTGGGCAAACACTTTTTCAGACTATGTAGTTTTGGATTTTGTTTTCCCTTAATAATAAAAACGTTCATTTAAAAACTGCATGATGTGTTTACTTGTGTTGTCTTTGACTAATATTTAAATTTGTTCAGTGATCTGAAACATTAAACTGTGACAAACATGGTAAAAAATAATAAATCAGTAAGGGGCAAATTTGACCAACCTGGTGGCCAGTCTTCAATTGATTGCACGTTCCACCATTAAGAGGTAAAGGACCACCACTAGAGGGCCCTGTTTGTTTGTCTGTTTTGTAGTTTTTGTTGGTCGACTCAGTTTCCAGAAGGCACCACGGTCAGGTGATGAGAGTGCTCACCTGAACAGAGGTAGCTCATTAAACATCCTATAAATAGCAGTTTGTTCTGGGAAACTGGTCCTGTCTTGTCTCGTCTCTAGTCTCTGTGTCCCTGGTCCTGTCTCGTCTCTAGTCCTGTCTCGTTCCTTAGTTTCTCTAGTCATGTCTTGTCCTGTCCTGTCTCTAGTCCGGTCTCGTCTCTAGTTCCCGTCTCTACTCCCTCTGTGTCTTTAGTTAGATCCAGCTCCATGTCTCCCTGCGTCAGCTCTTAGCCCTTGTGTCAGCTGATAAGAGCCTGTGTTTGCTCTGAGCCCTAAGTTATAGTTTGAGTTTGTTGTTTTGGTTTCTTTGTTTGTTTATGTTCTTAATTTTTGGTTCTGTGAATAAAAAGACTAGATGTTTCAAGAACCCCTCTGCGTTTATGACTGCCCTATCTGCCCACGGCAATTACACCTGCCAGGTCTGCCTGTAGTAACACCCGGATCATGACATAAGAGCAGAGGTTGAAGTTTAACTAGCAGAGTAATAGCATATTTTTGCTTAAAATATTGTAATTGCATACACAACATTATGTGTGACATATCAGAGTTCAAAAGAGGACAAATTGCTGGTACATGTTTCATTGGCGCATCTGTGACCAAGAGAGCAAGTCTTTGTGATGCATCAAGACCCAGTATCCAGGGTAATGTCAGCATACCACAAAGAAGGACGAACCACATCCAACAGGTGTAACTGTGGACGCAAGAGGAAGCTGAAAGGGATGTCCAGTTGCTAACCCGGGTTGTATCCAAAAAACCTAAAACCTTAGCTGCCCTACTCATACCATAATTAAATGTGCACCTCGACTCTCCTGTTTCCACTAAAACTGTTCGTCGGGAGCTCAATGTACAGTACATGGACGGGCAGCTATAGCCAAACCTTTATCAGGGTGATAATGCATCAATACACACAGGAAGACTGGTGACAGAGTGGTTTGATGAACATGAAAGTGAAGTTGAACATCTCCCATGGCCTGCACACTCACCAGATCTAAATATTATTGAGCCACTTTGGGGTGTTTTGGAGGAGCGAGTCAAGAAATGTTTTCCTTCTCCAGCATCACGTAGTGACCTGGCCACTATTCTGCGAGAATAATGTCTCAAATTCCTCTGGCCACTGTGTAGGATCTGTCAGTCCTAAGACAAATTGATTTTATATTGGCCGCAAATCAATTGCCCTGTCCACACAACACCACTGAAAACAGAGTTTTGGAAAATCTTCACTTTGGAAGGAGTTTTCCAAAAGCTCTGTTTCAATGACCATGTGGATAAAAGGCCAAAACAACAGATAAAAATCTCTGTTTCGATGTCTACATTAAGGTAGTACATAATGCAGATATTTATTAAATATTTATTATATATTATACTGAATTATATGAAATACTGTAGTAGAGTAAAAGAGTATAAACGCTATAACACTGAAGAGATGTGCAAATAAATTGAGTGTAGGTGGCATTAAGATACATCCTTTGCATGTGGGAAGCTTTGGTGTTTGTGCTTTTTTCCAGTGAGGATTTGTCAGGGATAACCCCTAGAGGGCGCCAAAGTGCCCTGTGTTTTTGTTTGTAGTTCCTTTCATTTAAACTTCATTTCCCATGTGGCAACTCGGTCAGGTGACCATGGACGCTCACCTGAACCGAGTTGGTTATTAGTTTCATTATAAATAGTTAGGTTTCTTTGAGTTTGTGGTCTTGCATCTGTTGATTTATTGTGGTTAATGTCTGTGAGTTTAGTTCTTGTCTACCGTTGTCTTTATTCGTGTTTTGGTTTCGTTTTACTTATAAAGTTTATTTGTTTTGTTTAATTTCCCTGCTTTCTGTTTAAATAAAATATATCGTTTCCTGAACCACCTGGATCCTCTGCGTTTATGCCTCGCACCCAGAAACGTGACAGGATTTCTGAACTGTTATGAACTTATGGGACCAAAGTAGTTGGACATGTGTGAACAGCCCTTATATGGCATAAATATTATTAGTAAAGATATAAGGTGATATTTTGCTGTTTTATAATTGTGCTTTGGGGTAATTTATTCAGCATTATATCAATGTAATTTTATCAAAGTGATTCTAACCTTCATAAACAGCATTGTCCTGATGTCAAACCTGCAAATTTTTTCATACATACAAACACCTCCCTCTACACCCAGACATTTTGTCTAACACTAACCATACACCATACCCTTTTTCGCTCAGGTTCTGTATATTTTAGCGATGTAATGTTAAAGTAAAACAGAAGATGCATGTTACATGTATGGTCCAGTGATACAACTGACATTTGAAATATTCACCACCCATCCAAATAATTGGGGATTATTAACCATTGGGGAGGTAGTGAAAGGTTTTAGATGGGAGGTGTAGAACACCGGGTGGATCCGGAGCGCCGCAGGCAGCTGGAGACGGTAGGTGACAGGATTGATCCGGAGAGTGACACGGTATGGACCAAGGAACCTGGGGGAAAGTTTCTTAGATTCAGTGTGGAGGAGAAGATTTTTTGTTGATAGCCATACTCTGTCACCTACACACGTGGACAAAATTGTTGGTACCCTTGAAATGAAAGAAAAGAAAGAAATGAAATGAAAGAAAAACTCACAATGGTCAGAGAAATAACTTTAATCTGACAAAAGTAATAATTAAAAAAAAATTCTATAAATGTTAACCAGTGAAAGTCAGACATTGCTTTTCAACCATGCTTCAACGGAATTATTTAAAAAAATAAACTCATGGAACAGGCCTGGACAAAAATGATGGTACCCCTAACTTAATAGTTTGTTGCACAACCTTTTGAGGCAATCACTCACACAGGACAGAGGAAATGACAATATGTGTATTAAGGTTGATCATACACAAAGTGGTCACACTTTGTATCAATATTAAAACCATACCAGAACAATCATTGGCTAACAAACTTGATTAAGAGAAAATACAGCAAGACACACACAATGTTATGTAAAATGCAGCAGTCATGCAGGTGAAACAAAGAGAATGGAAGTTCCGAAGTGTGCTGTACTTCACAGGAGGCTCCCTACTCCCTGCTCCCTGTGCAGAGAATGTCGGTTAGGGGAACTTCCCTCAACAAAACTTCACCATTCCAAACACCCTGCAAAGACACCAGTGCAGACGTCACATCCTCCATGCGTTACCATGGTAACATATACTCCTTGCTCCTGCTGTGGAAATGTTACATTATTGAATATTTATTGAAACAAAAACTGATACCATTATAAAACATATGCTATTGAAATGTGTAAACTTGTAAATATGACTAATAATGATGATGATTATTATTATAATTATAATTATTATTATTTATTAAATATAATTATGATTATAGATGAATATTTCTTTCTTTCCTTTTCTCTTTTTTTACCAGCCTATATAATACTTTATTGAATTGGTTCTTGATTAAATAAAATTTTAAATAATCGTGTCCCATTAATATGATGTCATACTTGATAATAATTATAATAAATATTTAAATCCTTTCTCAAGCTCCATTCTTTACACGCTCCAGCGACACGCACTGATTTCTTGGGAATTTTTCATGCCCTTTTCCGGTGAAGTGAAGACCCGTTGTTCAATTGTTGCCTCACACCGTTCGCGGTTCTCTGTGGTTTGGAATACTTCGCAGGGTACTTCAGGCCGATCGGAACCCACCTATAGAGAGCAGGACCCATACTCCGTACCAGTTGGTGGCGGTAATGCACAATTTTCTTGTTTGCCATCCGCCAAAAAAAAAAAACAACAAAAGAAGAAGACGAAGGAAATTCCGGTAGTACGAACGCGAGGATAGCGTAAAAATGTCGACTGCTTCAGGCAAACAGCCTTCTAAAAACCCTACCAAAAGCTCCTCTGGCTCTGGCGGGGGAACTATTGCGAGTGGTCCTGCTCTTCCTTTGGCATCACCACTCATGGGAAAGAAGAAGAAGCCATTTCTGGGGATGCCAGCGCCTCTCGGTTATGTACCTGGTCTGGGCAGAGGGTAAGTGCACACTAGCTTTATGCTGCGTTCGCTGGGAATTCGGAACTTGCAATTCCCTGCCTGCAGCCGGTCAAAGCCACCAAAATGTCCCCACAACTAGAAATGTAATCTACAATTCTGGGTAGTCTTCTCAACTACTCCCCACCCCCTCCTCTCGAGACAACTTGAACAACCTGATAAAACAGCATTTTCAACTACCATCCCTTCCCCGTTAACGGAGTGACATTAATCGTACAACTAGCGCTGCACTTTTTGATTATAAGAATCGTATGACCCATCTTGTGATCGATTTAAACAGTGATATTTAACTATTAAATGGAAAATATATGACTCAATATTGTACCATGCACTACAATCCAATTTGTAATTTTGTACATTTATCTAGGCAACACCAAATAATTGGACAAGTTCTCTCATTGAGTTTTTTTGTTAGCTGTTTAACTGCTGAATGTGTTATTAAGGAAACACATTAATCACTGATATGCTCAATATAACTTCCCAACTATGTGTATATTACCTGTAATTAAATTGCATCCTTATAAACGGTCCTTTAAAGGCCCATGCTGTGATTGAGATTTTGATGTGGGTGATTGTGCAGCACTCCATTTAACCTATGGGTGTATAAATCTTTTTCATACCTATATAACTATATCTTGAATAACGATGTCGGAAATATTTAAACAATACAAAATTTTAATTGGCCAACATCTGAATCAGGAGGTCAAACCATCCAATATTATATGCAATTATTGCATCTGGTTTTTCTGTCTTCTTCAGAGCCACAGGGTTTACCACTCGATCTGACATTGGTCCTGCTCGAGATGCAAATGATCCAGTGGACGACCGGCATGCACCTCCTGGGAAGAGGACAGTGGGTGATCAAATGAAGAAAACCAGCCAGGATGATGATGACGAAGACCTGAATGACACCAATTATGATGAGGTAGCTAGTTACTCTTTACTGTTTCTGCAAAAATAGTAACATAGACTGTAAGCCTGTTTAATTACGGCCTTTTCTAACAGCTTAATCATAGCGAAATTAATTGAAAAGCTAAATGTAACCAGTCATAAACTCTGTAACCGCTTTATTAGGAACAATATTAATACAGGGTCGAGGTACTGGATAGGGCTTCGCTTTGCTCTGAAAACAGTTATGCTGGTCCAGGACAATGGGACAGTTATCTTTGTCACATTGTCCTTCTAAACCATGCGTTTTGGCAAAGCTTTCCAGAACTTTTTCTGTGTATATGCTTTTTGGGTGTAGCATATTCAGTGGGCGGGCAACACATCTTTCAACAACTCATACATTTTGTTGGGTATTAACTACTGCATACAAAACATGCCACAAGACCTGATGTTTCAAAGCAGCATTGCTTCAGTTTGTGTCTATTATCAAAGCTGCTCAGAAAAATTTCCTGCTCAAACTAAAATTCCAGAGACAAGCAAGTAATAAATACCAAAGTAAATAAAAGTAATAATTATCTACTATAAAGCTAGTTTACCCATATCAAAAACTTAGTATATCAATAACAACTGCCTGTCCATCCTTGGAAGTGTTCACAATAAAAACTTGTCTCATTTCTCATAGTTTAATGGCTATGCTGGTAGCCTATTCTCAAGTGGGCCTTATGAGAAGGATGATGAAGAAGCAGATGCCATTTATGCAGCACTGGACAAGCGGATGGATGAGAGACGGAAGGAAAGAAGGTCAGATCTTCCTTTTATTTTTTTAAGACAAATCACGGTTAGCCAGGCTTGTTGCATGGATTTTTTTTTTTTACATTTTTATATTTGCTCTTGCATAGGGAGTTAAGAGAAAAGGAAGAGATAGAGAAGTATCGTATGGAGAGGCCCAAGATACAACAGCAGTTCTCAGACCTGAAGGTAATTTCTTTTATTTTCTAGACTTTCATTTGGTCTCTGAACATGTATGAAAGTTTATATATATATATATATATATATACAATACAGACCAAAAGTTTGGACACACCTTCATTCAAAGAGTTTTCTTTATTGTGTTCTTTAGCCCAAACGCGTCTCTTCTGCTTGTTGTCTGTCCTTAGCAGTGGTTTCCTAGCAGATATTCTACCATGAAGGCCTGATTCACACAGTCTCCTCTTGGGGACACGTTCAAAGTTTTCCCAATTTTTCGGACTGACTAACCTTCATTTCTTAACGTAATGATGGCCACTCGTTTTTTTCTTCACTTAGCTGCTTTTTTCTTGCCATAATACAAATTCAAACTCTTTGAATGAGAAGGTGTGTCCAAACTTTTGGTCTGTACTGTATAAAATTAGTTTTTTTTTTTTTTTATTGCATCGCTCGGGTAATGTATATTGATTATGCTAAAGCAACATATATTTAAAGATGATTAAATATTTAACATTCTTGATTTTTGTAGAGGAAGCTAGCAGAGGTGTCAGAAGAAGAGTGGTTGAGTATTCCTGATGTGGGTGATGCCAGAAACAAGAGACAAAGAAACCCGCGTTATGAGAAGCTTACGCCAGTTCCCGACAGTTTCTTTGCTAAACATCTACAGACTGGAGATAACCACACTACTGTTGACCCTCGACAAGGGGTAACATACATTTTTTTTAATACAGTCATGATTTTATTTATTTATTTTATCTGTTCTTTTATATAATGCATAAGGTCTAATTATTAAAATGTAATTTGTAGACAGAATGGTTTTCAGGTTGATGTGTTACTCTCCAGAAATGTACTTCTGTAAGTCATTGAGACATTAAGCTTCACTTCTTGTTCAACTAAGTGAAATTGATGTCTTAAGTCTTACGTTTTTAAATGATTGGAAAATATGCGCATCGAAGTACATAGATAGTAAATTGGAGACGCAGGTTGGCACTTGATGAACAATGTGTATCAGAAATCTAACTGTCCCACAGTAAGCAGGCATGATATTCTTTTAGAGACAGTGGTACATGGAGGTTAGTGAACATTATTTTTTTTTAAAACAAAAATCTCATTTATCTAGAAAACTTTACAAGTTTGTTTTCTTTCAGCTGCATAGACTTCTTACTTTTATGATATAAAAAAGGGTTTATGAAAAGCTTTAGTAACTAAAAGAAATTGTTCATTTACTAAATGTTGCACATTCAATGTAAAGGTGCATCTCAATAAATTAGATATTTATCATTTTGGGTTTTCATTAACTGTAATCCATAATGATCAAAATTAAAAGAAATAAACACGCAAAATGTATCAGCCTATGTGTAATGAATCTACAGTCGTGGCCAAATGTTTTGAGAACTACATAAATATTGGAAATTGGAAAAGTTGCTGCTTAAGTTTTTATAATAGCAATTTGCATAAACTCCAGAATGTTATGAAGAGTGATCAGATGAATTGCATAGTCCTTCTTTGCCATGAAAATTAACTTAATCCTGAAAAAAAAACTTTCCACTGCATTTCATTGCTGTCAGTAAAGGAGCTGCTGAGATCATTTCAGTAATCGTCTTGTTAACTCAGGTGAGAATGTTGACGAGCACAAGGCTGGAGATCATTATGTCAGGCTGATTGGGTTAGAATGGCAGACTTGACATGTTAAAAGGAGGGTGATGCTTGAAATCATTGTTCTTTCATTGTTAACCATGGTGACCTGCAAAGAAACGTGTGCAGCCATCATTGTGTTGCATAAAAATGGCTTCACAGGCAAGAATATTGTGGCTACTAAGATTGCACCTAAATCTACAATTTAGAGGATCATGGAAAGAGGTTCAATTCTTGTTAAGAAGCTTCAGGGCGTCTAAGAAAGTCCAGCAAGCGCCAGGATCGTCTCCTAAAGAGGATTCAGCTGAGGGATCGGAGTGCCACCAGTGCAGAGCTGCTCAGGAATGGCAGCAGGCAGGTGTGAGCGCATCTGCACACACAGGGAGGCCAAGACTTTTGGAAGATGGCCTGGTGTCAAGAAGGGCAGCAAAGAAGCCACTTCTCTCCAAAAAAAACATCAGGGACAGATTGATCTTCTGCAAAAAGTATGGCGAATGGACTGCTGAGGACTGGGGCAAAGTCATATTCTCGGATGAAGCCTCTTTCCGATTGTTTGGGGCATCTGGAAAAAGGCTTGTCTGGAGAAGAAAAGGTGAGCGCTACATCAGTTCTGTGTCATGCCAACAGTAAAGCATCCTGAGACCATTCATGTGTGGGGTTGCTTCTCATCCAAGGGAGTGGGCTCACTCACATTTTTGCCCCAAAAACACCGCCATGAATAAAGAATGGTACCAAAACACCCTCCAACAGCAACTTCTTCCAACAATCCAACAACAGTTTGGTGAAGAACAATGCATTTTCCAGCACGATGGAGCACCGTGCCATAAGGCAAAAGTGATAACTAAGTGGCTCGGGGACCAGAACGTTGAAATTTTGGGTCCATGGCCTGGAAACTCCCCAGATCTTAATCCCATTGAGAACTTGTGGTCAATCCTCAAGAGGCGGGTGGACAAACAAAAACCCACTAATTCTGACAAACTCCAAGAAGTGATTATGAAAGAATGGGTTGCTATCAGTCAGGATTTGGCCCAGTTGATTGAGTTGATTGAGAGCAGCCCAGTCGAATTGCAGAGTTCCCAAATACTGACTCTTAACATAAATGTCATGTAATTGTCGATAAAAGCCTTCGAAACGTATGAAGTGCTTGTAATTATATTTCAGTACATCACAGAAACAACTGAAACAAAGATCTAAAAGCAGTTTAGCAGCAAACTTTGTGAAAACTAATATTTGTGTCATTTTCAACTTTTGGCCACGACTGTATATTAAGTTTCATGTTTTGAATTAAATTACTAAAATAAATCTTCTTTTTGATGATCTAATTTGAGATGCACCTGTATATGTACAGTGCTCCTTAAACCGTAAAAAAAAAAAAGTCATTTAATTAAAATAGTGAAACTTGTGAATTACATTTAAAGGAAAATATTTTTTTGTTTTGTTTGTATGATTATTTCCTTCTAAAGGCAGACACACATGCATGTGCGCACACACACACACACACACACACACACACACACACACACACGTATGCACACTGCCACAAAGACTTTGAACTTTTTTACCATGTAAATTAAATTTTGTTGAAAATATGCCCTTATTTCAAATCTGTTGACTGCACCATTAATTTGCTCTCAACATGCATTGATTTCGTTGTTCATAAAACACATTTGTCAATCTAGTGGCATTTCATTCAAAATCTTAATTTAAGAGGAAAAGCTAAGCCTCTAAATCTAAAAACATATTGATTAAATCTTGGCAACTTACTGTTATTTCATTGAACGTTTTGATTTAAGAGAAATAAATCTAAGCTTCTGAATCTGTTGATTAAATTATAATAAGAGCGCCATCATTTTATTTCAGTTTCTTTCTTTACATTTTGTGTGATTAATACTGTTAGAAATTTAATAGAAAGTCTAACTATATAATTAACATTTTGCGTTTATAATTGTATTGTGTGCTGTTTTACATAGCAGTTTGGTGGTTTGAACACACCTTTCCCTGGCGGCTTAAACACACCATATCCAGGGGGCATGACGCCAGGGGCTGGAGAACTGGACATGAGAAAGATCGGCCAGGCCAGAAACACCCTGATGGACATGAGGCTCAGTCAGGTACAGTGGGAGCTGGAGCAAGCAAAATGTGCCGTCAAAGAATCAACCTTTCACAGTAATGTTTTGTGCCATGAGTGAACTGAGGAATGTTGCATTCGGGAGGCTGCAGTTTGTATGAAACACATTCCTATGCCTAGAATACAGTTTAGGGGTACAAATTACCCAGGCATCCAGGATAGATAGATGTGACTGGCCTATTAATTGTATTCACAGATGGCCAGATGCAGGGGTGGACAACACTTATTGAGTTCTTAGGGTGTTTTCACTTTAGGGACCCAGGGTTGTTTGAAAACACTTAACCCCTAAGTCTGGTTTATTGTAATCAGTGAGAATACAAGCATTCTGGGCTTGCAAACCTTGCCAGAGTCCACTGGAAAAAGTGGTCTCACGCATGGCACCCCAACAGACGCCGGCAGAAGGGGAGGGCATCTACTTGGGGAGCCTTCGGAGTGAGTGAGGGCCGAAAAGATTTGAGTGCATGCTCATCGTTGGTGTTCTCTGGCATTTACATAATTATTATCTGCATTTACATAATTTACATAATTTTGCCTCAGGAAAAGAACTCAGGAACGGATTAAAAATGCCAAGGTACCATTGTATGTATATGTACACGCACGCAGTATATCCATGGATGTAATTGTACATTTTGAGGGTAACTCCTCCAAATTCCAATAGTTACAGTTGATGTAATAGAAAATTCTGGTATAGAAATAGCAGAAAGTATCCACCAGAGGGTGGAGTTCATGCGACTGAGGGCACCATCTCAACTGAGCTCTGTGACCTGCAGTCTCTACAGCAAGCAATGCTAGACAAAGGCCAATGAGATGGTGAAGGACCTAATAATGTTAGATAAGATATCCAAATAATGGACTTTTCTCTCTGGAGGTCAACTCAGAAAAACTGCTTCTTTCCATAGGCCTTTACTAATTAGTAAAGTGGAAGAGGTAGTAGGATTTCATTAGACATTGACTTCGGGTAGTTGAAACCATCCTATATAAGGAGGGAATAGGACTAAATTTATCATTGCTTGTACAGGTTTCTGACTCGGTGAGCGGGCAGACTGTGGTGGACCCTAAAGGCTATTTAACTGATCTCAACTCCATGATCCCAACACATGGTGGTGATATAAGGTAATTTGCCTGGGCGTACTTTTATGCAGATTATCAATTGACAGTTTTGATTATGTGAACGAGCATATTCTCTGACATATCTGATTTTCATTGCTTATATGGACGATTTTTATTTATTTTATTTTTTTTTTATGCAGCGACATTAAGAAAGCACGTTTATTGTTGAAGTCAGTGAGGGAGACAAATCCTCACCACCCTCCTGCCTGGATTGCCTCAGCACGTCTAGAGGAGGTAACTGGAAAATTGCAGGTGGCCAGGAACCTCATCATGAAGGGAACTGAAATGTGTCCTAAGGTAAGCTAAACTGCTGTTTCATATGTAGCCACATACACGCATTTAATCAAATCCAAGGTAATGATTGTCACTAACCCATCAGAGAATCACAGGAGCTCATGCTGTGATGTAATTATTAAAAATATATATATATATATTATCTTCATATCTCTCTTTAAAATGACTGTCCCAGGCTGTTGTTGTTAACATTTGTTCATATTGGTCATGGTCCAGATGTTATTTCAGACAGGTTTTAATTATGCAGTGAACAGTCAACAGAGGAATTTGACAGAAGATGGAACAAATATGTGTAATAGGGAAATGAAAAGCATTTCCACAAGCATGAAGTGACAAGAACTCTCAGGAATGAAACAAGGACAGCAGCGTGGCTTCAGTTTGTTAGGTAGCAAAACGTTTGGACTGATAAGTCATCACAATTAAATGATTCAGCTCAGTCAAATTTTTTATATTGCACAAAGATAACCAGAGTAAATTCATACTGCAGTTGTTAAATGATGATTTTGTTTATTAAGGGGGAAAAAGCTGTCCAAACCTGCATGTAAACCCTATGTGAATAAAAAATGAAGTGCCTTTGCTGGCAACAACTGCAATCAAGCATTAGCGATTACTGGCAATGAGTCCTTCACATTGCTGTGGAGGAATTTAGCTTACATTTTTCAGGTTTGGACAGCTCCCACTCTCCCTTATTAAAGAAATCATTTAAATGCTGCATTTTCTTTATTTACTTAGATTACCTTTGTTTAATATCAAAATTATTTTAATGATAAGTAATTTAAGGGTAATAAATATGGGGGAAAAAACAGGAGAAGGTCTGTGTATGTATGCACATGTGTGTATATCACAAATGAGACTGAATTCTTGTAACCAGAGATAACTCAGAAGGCTGGATTTTTGCATTAAACATGCATTATTGATAAAGCAGGATATTCCTGATTTACTTTTTTTTGTTTGTTTGTTTTTTGGTTCCAATGGCATGCACATTTCACCAACAAGGAGAGATTCATTTCTTGTGTACTTTGAAGTGACTCATTTTGATACATGTACATTTTACTCTGTGTGAAAAAAGAACTGTGGGGAAGACGTTAAGTTTGTAATCTCAAGTGATTGGAACCAGAGTATAAATAAGCTAAGGTGTGAAAAGCACTCAGTCAAAATTGAGGGCAAGAAACTATCGCAGCCTGGATGCACAGTTCAAAAGCTGCGTAATTTCATATGTGAGAAGATTTTTGAAAGTGGTAACAGTGGTGACTAGGTATTCCCTTGTAGGAAGCACAGATTCATTGCTTTTCTAACTACAATTAGTTAATCAGGCTTAAACTGTAAGGATAATAATGACAAGTGTTTGTTTATTTTTATTTTTTTTAAATGTGTAGAGTGAGGATGTGTGGCTGGAGGCTGCACGTCTGCAGCCAGGAGACACTGCGAAGGCAGTAGTTGCTCAGGCTGTACGTCACCTCCCTCAGTCTGTGCGCATCTATATTCGAGCAGCTGAACTTGAGACAGACATCAGAGCCAAGAAACGAGTCCTGCGCAAAGGTTAGTTAAGTCGCTCTAATTGACGGGGAATTGGCCTTTTTTTCGACAGCTTTGAAATATATTTCTGTTTGAAATAATACTAAAACAATTATCTCCTGGATTCCCTAAGTTCCTTGTTCTGTCTGCTATTTGTTTTACTATGCTGTTATGAAGCAGAGTAAAAAGATCTCAAAAACCAACACATCAGGCAGCGATCTAAAGAAGTGCAGGAACGTATGTGAAACAAAGTAATGAACATGTATGACGCGCCGTATAGGGCTTAAATCAAACTTCACCCATGCACACGAACATGAATATGCAGATATATGAAAGTTACACATGCATGTATACTACTAAGTGCTTAAACAAATATATTTGAAATGCATGCACATACACTTATGCGACGCACACTAACACAAAATCTCCATGCATACACACTGATGAGATGCACACGAACACAAAACTCTCCACACCCATGAGACAAGCACAAGAAAAATTGAACTCCTCCAGGAGTAGCCGTCCTACCACAAATTCTCCAACAGTGCAATGATGATTCATCCAATAGATCATAAAAGAACCCAGAACAGCATCTAAAGAACTGCAAGCCTTCCTTGCCTTAGTTAAGGTCAGTTTTCATGATTTAACAAATAAGAAAGGGACTGGGCAGAAATGGCATCCTTGGAAGAGTTCCAAGAGTCAAGGCACTGCTGACCGAAAAGGACACAAAGGCTTGTCTCATGGTTGCTGAAAAATATCTTGGTTATCCCCCTTATTTTTTGGCAAATATTCTGTTCACGGATGAGAAAAAAGTTTCATTATTCGGAAGGCGTGAGTACCTTTACTAGTCAAAGTCTGGACTTTGGTTGAGATGCTGTGGCATGACCTTAAACAGGGTGTTCATCCCCGAATTGAGAGAAGTGGCCCAAAATCCGTCCACAGAGATATGAAAGGCTTATTGCAATGACTGAGGTTGTTACTTCCAAGGGTGGCACAACTAGTTATTAGGTTTATTAAGCAGTTACCTTGTCACACATGTTAACTCCTCTATAATCACATTTTAAATAATCATTTAAAAACTGCATTTTGAATTTACTTACGGTTGTTTGTGTGATTATTAATGATTCAGGTCAAACAAATTTTAAGTGTGATAAATATCCCAAGGCAAAAAAAATCCAGACAGGCTGCACTGTGCCAATGAACACTCAAAGATCAGATCTCTATAATTCTAAACCCCCACATTATCCCTGTACTTAGCAGATCTGACAAATCTTTTTTTAAGTGGATGAGTGATTGTCACACCATATGTATGATATGTTTTATTTATTTATTTATTTAAAAACATATCTATATATATTTAACTTAATTTAGAACATGGCTACTCATGCAATTAGTAATGCAGTAAGTAATTCAATGTAAAGAAGTGTATTTTCTACTTTTAAAGTGTAGGATTACAAATTTATAAAATGTTAAATCTAGGTTCCAACAGAAGAGTATATAAACTGAAAAGTTCTGTACATTGGGTTTTACATTTTGAGGTAAAGATTGACATTCTAAGGACATCAAGTCTGGTAACCCAGGTGTCTGAGACATGAACCTTTATGTACTTCCTGACCACTGGGTAGGGTYSCAAGGTAAATGTGAATGCTAATCTCAAGGCCAGGCTGTGCCTTTGTCTCTATGATAATGTGAAGGTCTGGGCGATACKGTCAGGCTGATCAGATTAGCACCTCTGCATTTGAAAGACAGTGTTATGCTGATGTGATCAGGGCTGGGGAACTTCCGGTACCAGGCTGATTCCTGTACTACACTATGCTTTGTTTAGATTGTCTCCACCTCTTTGTATCCCTCCACCTTGTAAAGTATAAACTCTCCAGAGCTGAGTCATAATATTAGACTTGGATGACTGCAGCGACGCGCGGCAAATTCTCAATAACAAGTAACTTCTTTTTGAAAGATATCCCAACGTCTCCTGGTCTCTGATTCAACAAAGGGGAAAAGTTCACAACAAAAGTAAAATGTTATTAATAAATTGGCAGTTTTGTGGTCTATCTGTAGATTTACAGTGATCCTGGCCCGATCTCAAGGCTAAATGTGATTGTCATAGCAATGCTGACGGCCTGTGAGCATATTACTGAGTTCAAGTATTGGTTATCGGGCTTTTGCGTTCTGTACTATGGGCACAGAAAAGCAAGACTTCCTCAAAATTCTGTGATGCTACATTATGTCCCCTATGAGAATGTCACAATCCAAATATGCAAAGAAAATGTCAGTATGTCTGTGTAACAGCCACACCTTTAGGCAGCTACATGAATGCAGACAGTGCCATTTCTCAGACTGGGCTTCTATGTATTTTGACTATCTTGAGGCCGTTCACAGGCCTGCATATCTTTTGCATGGTCAATTGTGCTATTTTAAATGAAGACGGTGAAGATGTTTTCTTCATCCTTGAAGCATGGGAAGCACCCAAAGACATTGCCCCCCCCCCCTATCCCCCTATTGTCCACAAATAAAGGACTTGGGTTGTTCTTTAAGGTCAGTTTGTTTAATCGGTTTATTCAGGCATCTAAACTAACACAAGAAAAATTCTCCTATAACAACTGTAAACCTTTTAATATTAATGCACAAGCAAGAATTAGAAACCATGCCATTTCTTTTTTTTTTTTTTGTTCGAAGTGTTTGTTTTATGAATAATATGGAGCTACCACTGACACTACAGTACCATACAATGTACTATATTACACTGTATTTCTATGACCATGTTAAGTGCATAAAACGATGAACATGCAGCTCATCTTGAATCTCAAATGACTTTTTACGTCAGTGATTAACGCTGTATTAAGATACTGGGAATTTTCTTTTATTTTTTATTTCCTTTTTGTGTACGTAATGTTAATTGTGTTTTGTACATCCTAAACTGCAGCTCTGGAAAATGTATCTAAATCGGTGCGCCTGTGGAAGACAGCTGTTGAACTAGAGGAGCCAGAGGATGCCAGAATTATGCTAAGCCGAGCTGTGGAATGCTGCCCAACCAGTGTAGAGGTACAATCATATTCTCAACCTGATGTTTGTCCAATAATGTATTTTGTATCTCTCAAACACATTCTTTCCCTGTTGTATTAGCTTTGGCTTGCCTTGGCCCGGTTGGAGACTTATGAGAATGCAAGGCGTGTTCTGAACAAGGCACGTGAGAATATTCCCACTGATCGGCATATCTGGATCACGGCAGCCAAGCTGGAAGAGGCCAATGGCAACACACAGATGGTAGAGAAGATCATTGACAGAGCAATCACCTCACTGAGGGCGAATGGTGTTGAGATCAATCGTGAGCAGTGGATTCAGGTCAGCTGTTAATGTTTACGAAGGTTCATCACTAAGCTAATGTATTCTGCTTTTTCCATATTAAATATTTAATTTCTGTAATACATGACAGCATACACAAGATGTGTTACTTCTTGCTTACATTTTTAAATTAGGGTACTGTGACAGCCATTGAGGCACAGTGGTGTAGTGGTTAGCACTGTCGCCTTGCACCACCAGGGTCCGAGTTTGATTCCCCGCCAGGTTTGAGGCCCATCTCTGTGCGCATGGAGTTTGCATGTTCTCCCTGTGCTTGGTGGGGTTCCTTCGGGTTCTCTGGTTTCTTCCCACAGTCCAAAGGCATGTAGGTTAGGTTAATTGACATTCCCATATTGGCAAAGTGCCCGATGGATTGGCACCCTGTCCAGGTGTTGTCCGCCTTGTGCCGCAAGTGTCCTAAGATAAGCTCCAGGCCCCCCGTGACCCAAAATACAGGATTAAGCGGTATAGATGATGAGTGAGTGCCATTTGTAAAAGTTCATAGTTGATTTTGTGGTACATTTTAGGAATTTTGCCCTGTTTTAGAAGCTCTGTTCACGTTCTTGGTTCGTATCACCTGCTTATAAATTTACATGTAAAATGTTTCCTCCACGGGTTGCCACATAACTCCAAAACACAATCACTTCACCCTCTTGCTTAATAGTTGGCGAGGTGTTTTTGAATAATTGCTTTTTTTTTTCTTTTTTTTTTTGTGGACACAGAGTATAATTTTATACAGACAGTTATGTCATCTCTTTAATCATTCTTACAGGATGCTGAGGAGTGTGATAAAGCTGGTAGTGTGGCCACTTGTCAGGCCGTGATCAGAGCTGTCATTGGCATTGGGATTGAGGAAGAAGACTGTAAACACACATGGATGGAGGATGCTGAAAGTGTAAGCAACTTCTATATTCGACATATTTGGACTGAATATTAAATCTGAAATTTGACTGCCCCTTTTTCTTGCTGTGTTAAGATATGGATTAGGTTGATGTGGGATTAACCAGAATGAAGTCGAATTTAAATTTTATTTGTCGCATACATGATTATACCTAGTACGATATGCAGTGCAAAACTTATAAAGTCAAAGGCATTACTCTGATGATTATGATTACAGGTTCCGGCAGATGAAAATCTAACGTCATTTTTATATCATGGAAATATGATCATTATATCATGGACATCATGAGCAATCATAAATAACCTTTTGCATTTATATAACTTTCTTCAATGTTCCAAACATGACTTTACAATGTATATTACAATTAATGAGCTAAATGTCCAAATATGACCTAGTTGATGAGTTCCCTGTGCCTATAAGATATATTGTATTACTTTAGTTTGCCGCTTTCCTATAACCAAGGATGGAGAATAAGGACATCCAAAGTTAATAAATATATGTTTTAATACATTCCAAGACATTTAATCAGTTATCTGACTCTAATTTATAATACTGTTAACTTAATGTTTGATTCCAGGAAGTAAGCTTCATGTTGCGAAAAGTATGATGTCTGTGTTTGTTCCATTTAAATGCCAGGTTTATGCAAAATGTTGCATATATATTCAGTGGTGTTCATACATTATAGGCTATTATATAGCCTATTAATCAAACGATTATTAAGTTAGCGCAGATGCTTCCAGGCCTTTCCTACTGGTCAGAGGTTCAGTTTTATCCTTGCCTATTATTCTGGAGATTATGTTCAAACGTGACAGACCTTTTCTTTAAAAAAAAAAGAAAAGAAAAATCTAAATGTTAGATGGTAAAAGCATCTGGAGTCTTGTGTGTTGGTTCCACCGTAGTTGTTCATCTTACCTAAACTGTGCTTTAAGAAGCAGGTTATGGCCATTTCATGTAGGCAAGCATAATTTGGAATTTATTTAAGCAGGTGGTGTCCTTCCAAACAGTATGTCAAACTTTTATTTTTTGGATTGTACAGGAAAAATCATGCTTCTGGCTTATATTGCAGGTGGAGTTTCACCAACTGCACACTTAATTTAAAACATGTACAATTTCATTGGTTTTAATTATTTCTGTGTTCACACGTTAGAACTTAAAACCTTGACATTGATGTTATGTCTACATATTTGTGTGTGTCTTTATATATTCCAGTGTGTGGCTCATGGTGCGTTAGAATGTGCTCGTGCCATCTATGCCCACGCACTGCAGGTCTTTCCCAGCAAAAAGAGTGTTTGGCTGCGAGCTGCATACTTTGAGAAGAGTCATGGCACACGGTAGGAAATGTACTACTAATGTAGCTACACTTTTATTAACTCTTCTTCCTTCATATAATTTATCTTGAATCAGGCAGTGTCAATTAGCCAATAATCACAGTTTCATTTAGGTGGACCATTTGAGGAACTAGTAGCTCCAAAGCAGAACAAGTTCTCGGTTTGTTTGCATTGTACAACTGTGAATATTCCTTTAAGTCACACAATCTATGAAGTGGATCTGAATCGTATAAGTTGTGGTTACAGTATTTTTTAAAAAAGATTTTATTTTGTGCTAACATGATGGTAAGGTTAGGTTTTTTTTTTGTTGCTGACCTAACCTCCAGCCATCAATGGAAATTTGGTACATTTTGTCAGTAAATGTGGAAAAAATTAACCTACTTGCTGCACATTTGAACATGGCAATGCCCTTATCTGCATCCTTTATTTTTCATTTTTTTCAAAGCTAACCCAACCTCTATTTTCTAGAAACACAGAAAAATGAGGGGTCCTAGAAAGTTTTTTTTTTCCTTCACACATTCTACCATAAAATTGCAGTTTGCAGGACAGAAATTGCAGCGCTAAATGTTATGAACCTTCTTTGTATATGTTTTTGAAAAATAAAAGGTTAGTTTATCATGACATGGGGAATACTGCTGATGTGACATTTTTCCAGAGGTGTTTTAAGAGCCCCCACGCATATATTCAGGATAGGGGCTGTAGGTGCTTCAGCCCTAGTATCAGGCCCTTTCTGTACAAAAGATGTCATTAGAAGGGTCCTTCCTGGCTAAGGAGAAAAAGAACAGGACTTTTAATCACTGAGCAAAAGTCCTCTTTTCAAATAAAAGCAAATTTCACATTTCATATGAAAATCATTGTTTCAGAGTCTGGAGGAAGTGTGTAAAAGCAGTCTCCACAGTCCGGAATGACTTGGGGTGCCATGTACTGTACCTGTATCGGTCCACTGTGTTTTATTGATTGAAAAGTAAATTGAGCTTTCTACCGGGAATTTTTGGAGCATTTCATTTTGAAGAATGCGGCTCCTGAATATACACACATCAGTTGTCAAAGCATTACAATTATCTGAATTAGAAGTAACAAATTTAGCTGCTTTATTTTATCATGTATTGCCATTATATTTATAGATCAGTATACTACATTAAACTATATGATTTAAAGTAAATACCCTAACTATCCAGATTAACAAGAGGAGGCTTTCTTTCCCAACTGTTTATTCCTCCTATAATTTCAGTGAGGTTCCCCACCTTCTGTAAAACTGCATTGCGATGCCCAGAGTTAAGTGTTAAAATGCAAAATAATTTAACTGAATTCTGAAATTTAATGTAATGTACCTTAAAAGATTTTTCCTTCTTTTTCTCGTCTCTTAGAGAGTCTCTGGAATCTCTGCTTCAGAGGGCAGTTGCTCACTGTCCTAAGGCTGAGGTGTTGTGGCTTATGGGGGCCAAGTCCAAGTGGCTGGCTGGGGATGTCCCCGCAGCCAGAAGCATTCTTGCATTAGCCTTCCAGGTAACTCTTTCTTTTTTTTTTTTTTTTTCCCATACACCATCTATCAGTCGTTAATCTCAAAAATCATTTAGCATTGTTATAGACTTGTGCATAATTTTAGGCATCCCTTGATAAATAACAGATTTTGGTGATTTTTTTTTTTTTAATTGAGAAGATGTCAACACAGTCTCTCTTGGAAATGGAAAAAATGCACATTATTTTCTGCAAACATTGATGCATAGTTACTTTTTATGTCATAAATTGAATAAAGCTAAAAAAAATAAAAACATTATTGTGGCACTGTGCAAAAGTTTGGGGACCCTACATGATCAGCACTTAGTAACACCTTCTCTGGCAGAAATCACAGCTTGCAAACGCTTTTTATAGCTGGCTAAAAGTCTTTCAATTCTTGTAATTGGGATTTTCTCCCATTCCTCCTTGCAAGAGACTTCTAGTTCTGTAATAAACGTTGGTCATCTTGCATGCACAGCTCTTAAGATCTACCCACAAATTTTCAATGATGTTTAAAGCAGGGGACTGTGATGGCCATTGCAGAACCTTCAGCTTGCATCTCTTGAGGTATTCTCAAGGTATGTTTAGGATCATTGTCCTGTTGTAGAAGCCATTCTCTTTTCAGCTTTTACAGATGGTGTGATGTTTGCTTCAGAGAATTTGCTGGTATTTAGTGGAATCCACTCTTCCCTCCACCCGTGCAATGTTTTCTGTGCCACTGGCTGCAACACAACCCCAGGCATGATAGATCCGTCCCCATGCTTAATAGTTGGCAAGGTATTCTTTTCATGAAATGCTGCTCCTTTTTTTTCTCCAAACATACCTGGCCAAAGAGTTCTATTGTTACTTCATCAGTCCACAGCACTTGTTTCCAAAACGCCTTTCTGAACGTCTTCTGTAGATGTTCTGTTGCATACTTCTGACGTAGGATTTTATGATTGGGACCCATGTAAGGTTTTCTTCTGCTGACTCTTCCATTGCTGCACAGTGGAACAAACTCCTGAGTCTGCTAAATCTTCTTGCAGATTTTTTTTGCAGTCAAATGGGGGTTTTGATTTGTCTTTCTGACCAGCATTTGAGCAGTTCTCTGAGTTTTCTTGGTCTTATCTTGACCTCCACAGTTAATTACATTTCTCACGGTGGAAAGTGCAAGCTGACAACGCTTTGCTATATTCTTGTAACCTCTCCTGAATTTTGCGCATCAATAACTTTAATTTTCAGTCTTACACTGCTGCTTAGAGGAACCCATGGTTGGCGAGTGTCCGCAAGAGTGTGCACAAGGTTTGAAACTGGTATTTATTAATGACAGCTGTTGCCATGCATCAGATCTAATGAGCTGATTAAGTTCTGAAACCTTGTAAAAAGAATCTGAGACTCTAAAACTCTTAGGGTGCCTAAACTTTTGCACAGTGTCATAATAATGTTTTTTATTTTTAAATTTTTATTCAATTTATGGGATAAGAAGTAACTATGCATCAATGTTTGGTGAAAATATTGTATATTTTTTCCATTTCCAAGAGGGACTGTGTTAACATCAAAATCACCAAAATCGGTTATTTATCAACGGGTGCCCAAACTTTTGCATAAGACTGTAACTTATGACCATTAAAAAAATATAAAAAAAAGTTAAATGTTTTGTATTATTTATAAATGGTCATAAAAAAAGTTTTAAAAAAAGTATTAAAAAAATATAAAAAAAGTTAAATGTTTTGTATTATTTATAATACTTTTTTTAAAACTTTTTTTATTTTAACTTTTAATAGGTAATTTTGGTAACCTCATTACTCAAGTTACTCAAAAACAAATCACATTTTGACTTTTGCTATTCACTAATTAGGGCACAAGCATTATAAAGTGTGCAGGACCCTCTTGTTTTCCTAAGGGTTATTCTTTTTTTTCCCAACCTTTTGGACTTTTCGGGAGTCTTGACATGCACAAAAACTCATGAAACTTGGCAGACAGGTTGGAATCTGCTGTCATCAGGATGCCTGATGGTCTCGGGGCCCCCACACGAGATTTTGCTGCCTAGCTCATACACACTTTCATATAGGCACACGAAACTCTGTACACATTTAGAGCTCATCGAGCCGAACAACTTTCGCACTGCATGTCCTGGGCTCAACTCAACAGGAGGACGGTTATTTTGGGTCGTTTGCAAAAACACCCGATGGATGTTGATATACTCCTCCTAGGGAATTTATACAACCGCCACCAAACCGGGCCGAAGAGATCTAAAGACATTGAGGATGCAAAATTGCGGGGGGATTTCTGATATCTCAAACGGGTCAGCCTGGTAATGTCTTAAACCTACACCAAAAAATGATTAATAACTTTGTGTGGCATTTTATTGAGTGACATTATATTCAGTGACGCCTTCAGTGACCTCACGTTCAGTGACATCATATTTAGGAACATCATAGTGTGAGGCTTATTTTCCAGCATCTGCGGCCTATGTACACACATACACATCACAAATGTTAATGCACGCGCTCACACACACACACACACTCCTCTTTCACGACACACACACACGCACTCACCAAATATTTAGGGCACAAACTGACATTAGCCCTGTATAGTGTGTGACATGTGCAGGTTGTGCGGTGCAACCGAGTGATGATGGCTTTTTCGAGGTCTTAACACACTCGAATAACACAGGTTGTGCGGTGCCCCCGGGGTGGTGATGGCACAGGGTGCTTGGGCTCGTCATCGTTGCTTGCAACTATATATATATATTTTTTTTTATTATTACAGTGGAACCTTGGATTGTGAGTCTGTGGGTGTTTTGAAAGCTAAGCTGAGCAAAATTTTGTAATAAATTTTAACTTGATAAACGAGCGATTTTTTGACATACGAAAGTATTGGGCATGCAGCAGCAGTTGTTGTAATGGGTAAAATGGTTAAAAATAAATATAATTAGCTGAAAACATCAGATGAAAATATACATTTAAATATTCATTATTTTATGAAAAACAAAAAAAATGTTTGAGGGTTCCTCTTACTAAAACTAAACTAAAATGCCCAGATTTTTAGTCGACTAAAACTTGACTAAAACAAAAATAGGTTGAGATTGACTAAATGTAATAACAACTAATAGGGATTTATCCTGGGACTGAGACGAAAATTTAAAATAGCTGACAAATGACCATTAGTGCGTGTGTGACTGTTTACTATAATTGTGATGACGTGTGCGCTAAAGCATTTTTAAAAATTGTGTCCAAGTAGTAACTGTACTGCAACAACGGCCCCATTGAAGAGAAGTTTAAAAGGCTGTAACAGTGCAGGAACTTAATCTTTTTAACGACAATGCAACGTCACATTTCTGCAAAATACTCAAAAGCAAGTGTCATTAGAGAGGTTCCTTGTTAAAGATGTTGGCAGACAGCGCAGCGATTCCGTTAGTCTTGTGTGTTTGTGCATGTGAAAATCATCCTACACAGTAGCCTCCCTCATCCTCCCCTCTCTCATCTTTCTTCAGCCACGATTCTTTTCCATGGTACAGTGCAGATTAATTTGTTTTATTTTTACTTTACATTTTGTATTAATAATTTTATTTATTAACTATATTAATTATAGCACATTAATATTTTTGAGTTGCAGAAGTTCCATTTTTCCTTATATGAGTGCTTTGATATACAAGTATGTTTCCGGAATGAATTATGCTCACAATCCAAGGTTTAATTGTATTTTCATTTCGATAATTACAGTGGATTTACAAATTCTGACACATTTTAACCAACTGAAAAAATATTTTGATTGGCTGTACCTTAATGATTTATTAAAAACATGTTGACATTTAAAAACAATATGGCCACAACATGTCAGTTAATTTTAGCTGAGCTTAATTAACTCAAATGTCCATGACAGAATCAGTTTGCACAAAAACTAAAAAGACATGAACAGGATTAAATGAGATGTTTATGTACACCATAAGACTTGCGTTAAATATAACACCCTTGTTATATTTAAGCCACCTTCTATGGTGTGCATAAAAAAACATCTCGTCATTTAAATCACTTTTTTTCTTTCTTTCTTTTTTTTAAAGTCTGATCAATCTGAACTGTGGTATACTGCATTGTTGTGCTAATCTATAAGCAGAATAATGACTGGGTTGCTTTCAAATAATAATAAAATTAAATCAAGTAATATTATTGATTACACTGTGATGGGCACCCTGACATCACAAATGGTATTGCTATTAGGGCTCAGTGTAAAAACAAAGTGTGGGATGATTCCACTGTGTATCATGCATGGGCTCAAAGTTCACATGCATGTTCTATGCTGACACTATTCAAACAGAAACACTTGCACCAGTCATCAATTTATTTGAAATTTTATTATATGCATTCATGATTCTCAACATTCGTGTTAACTTGATGTAAATGCTTTTATTTTTCCTACCTGTCCATCTCAACCCCTCTTTCTTGTTCCAGGCAAACCCCAACAGTGAAGAGATTTGGCTAGCTGCTGTAAAGCTGGAGTCAGAGAATAATGAGTATGAAAGAGCCCGCAGACTCCTGGCAAAAGCTCGTAGCAGTGCGCCGACTGCAAGGGTGAGTGATCAAGAAGAACTTTCGATTTTAGCCAGATCACGGATGTTAAGGTTTGAGAGTCTGTATTGAAGACTTTTGTTCTCGGTACCTTAACCATTCTTAAGCATTTCCCTTACTTTTAGTTTCAAGCATAATTCTATAATACATTTTTCTTTTTGTATAAATAAAGCACAGGTTACAGACAACTAGTAATAAAATATCCATTTTTATCACCCTGTAATAGAAGTGAACATTGTCTCAGTGAGGGTAATTAATTCAGTTTTAGCAGCTACTGTTTGTTGTCGTTATTAAAAGTGGTAGTTTTTGCCTTTTGTTCTGTGTCTGCCCATTTTAAATAACCAGTGACTTGGACCTTTGCTTATTCTTTTCTTGCTCGTGGAGCCATGTTTCACTTCTCAGGGGTTTCAAGGGCTGTTTGCTGACGATTAATGTTTTAATAATTTCTGGGGCAAGATGAAGTGTCTTTGTTTTCTTTCCCTTCAAATAATGCAATAGCTGCTTCCAAAATCTAGAAAAGGTTTTTGCCTATCCTTGCTTCAGGTAATGGTGTCATCAAGACAGTTTTTGTCCTATCAAAATGCAAGTGTTTGACAACTGTGTGACAAATACCCCTCCTTTTACCCCTCCGTCTTTGTATTCATGAAAATTTTGCAAACCGATCAAAACGTTTGGTGGTTGTAATTTCATGGTGGTGCATGACAAAGTATTTCTTTTCATTTTCACTGATCTTAAAATTATAGAATGTATTAAGGTTTTACAACCACAGCTTTTTATATCGTCTTCTCACATAAAATCCAAATACTTAATATGGTAATACCAAAGCAGTGAAGAAATACTTCACCATCAGTGATGGTAGTAATAGGCATGTGCATTTTTATGCATGTAAATGATTGGTGGAAACAAAACCTAAAATCAAAGAAAAACAAAGCACCAACAATAGAATATATAAATAATTAAAGCTTAGAGATGGCAAATGATACTTATGGGGAGGCAAGTTAAAATGTTCAGAAAACTGAGTAAGTCTGTGGTCAAGGGGCAAGTGAAATGTGAAGGGCCCGAGAGTGAGGCAAGTGGGAAAAGGACATGCACCTGAGGAGAATATAGCTGATTAGTTTGTTTTTTGCTATGAGTTTAAAAAGTGGACAGCACAACTGTGTGTGTGTGTGTGAGAGAGAGAGTGATTGCTAAAAACCCAGCAATAAGGTGTGCGTGTGAGAGAGAAACAAACATGATTTTATTGGGGAGATCTGAAATTTCTTTACGTGCTGGTAGCACATTTTGAATTCACAATTCTGTAACTATGACTAAGTCCTGTCTTTGAGAATTATACTGGGAATCTAATCAAATTTGTTTATTGAACATAACACCTACTACTGTAGTCAAGTTATGTCGAAATATAATGTTTGAATTTATATACCGATGTACTCAAAACGACCAGGGTCGGGCAACCGTCGTGTTAATGGCGGATGGCTGCCGTGATCACCCCTCCCTGTCCTGCCAGAAATGGCGTTTTGTTCTCAAGAAGACGTTAACAGAAGCGAGCAATTTAGCTGCTAACTAGGAATCACATGATTTTAACCCTCCTCACACCCGCTGGGACTGACGCTAGCAAACTGCAATATGGAGATGAAGATGACCGTTTAATGGACTTTTTATTCAGGGTAAGTAGTGCCTTTTTTCATAAAATTTGTTTGGGTTAGATTACAGTTTAGTTCCCAGCCAACTTATTTTTTTATCGGCTGTTTTGAAAATCACTGGCAGCTCCAGCAGCGGTCAGATGTGCCTTTAGGTTTATTTTAGGACATCTGTTTACCAAGTCTGGAATTACAGCAACACTTACAGTTACACTCTTTCCCTCAAAAAGACGCTTCGGAAATACTGTTAACTTTGCTATTACAGAGGCTGCACTACCTGAGAAACTGATTTAATATAGAGTTTTGTGAGCGCAGGATATTTTTATAAGGGTAGTGTTTGCAAATGACAGAGAGAATCTGACCGAGTGTTCTCTGGATTTGGATAAATTCAGCATTTATCTCTTTTTGGGTAACAGTTAATATGCAGGTTATTTCTGTGACTGGAAGACAATGTCACAGTCCACGAGGGACACAAGCTGGGGTTAGATGTACCAGAGCTAGCAAACGAAACACTCATAATCATGTCTGTCTTTTCCCTACTCTGGCCAAGACTTGTACATGATAGCGTGGGTGCTTAGGTAACCAAAGTTGGATAAAAGCCCTGAAGTGTTTAACAGTCAGTAGGAGTAGGAAAGCAGTAGGGTCGCTTCAGTACTCAGTAAGTTATAGTTTGACTTCAGAGTTGCCCTAATGCTCATGTACAAGTGTTATATTGCTTAACTTATTGGTATGAAATCGCATTAAGTAAGGTACCGTTAATTTAATGCAGACAGTAATAGAAAAGCAGGCAGTGGCTAACATTAACAAAGTTCAACGGTTTATTTACATTCCAGAATTCCTAAAACAGTATTTTACACACTCTGGTGGTATATAGGCTTATTAATGTCTCTTATTTTTTCATCAAAAATGGATATTCTGTCAAGTTCGTTTATCTTTAGTAAATTCTCTTCTCTTTAACCAGAGCTCTGCAGTGAAGGATTGGCTCAGAGGGGTGACGGCTGGACTTTTGGAGCTACTGCAGGAGCATGAACGACCTGGAATCCTGGGGGAAACAAAGACTTAAACTGTTCCATCTTTGATAGTTTTTAAAAACTGAGACTTAAAAAAAAAACAGATGGAGACTAATAAGCAGCTAGTGTTATCCAGGGATTTTACTGACCTTTAAGCAAAATACAACTTCTATTTACACCTGTTTTATACAAATTATTCTTCCAAACCTAGCCAAAGTTAAAACAGTAAAGTTTTCATGTTTGTGCGTTTTTAATTGTTGGTATTGTTAGGCCAATTTGTTTTGATTAAAAAAAAAAACATTTACTTGAGCCAACTACTTAAATGGGCTAAGATAGGAGACAACATTGTTTTAAGAGTTGGCTATAAAATAAATATTATTATAATTATTTTTGGTCAACAATTATTTTTGGAAACAACCAACCATTGAACACTTGATCATATGTATCTATGCTATTTTGTACGTATGTGATCCTTATTTATTTTTTTCTCAGTATAAATAAATGCTTTGGGTTTAATGATCTACAACAAAAGAACAAAGACAAACCTATCTATGAGTGAGAGAGAGTGTACCTATTAACTATTACATGGTGTTAATTGCTCTATGTTTTGGGGGCACTTGAACCGTTTTGTCTGTACTTTTTGTCCTTAATTGAAATGCATCAATAGGATAATAATTTACATGATAACATGAGTGTGGAAGGATCTAAAGAAGTTCGTCTCTGTTACACTAAGGCTTTCATACGTTCACAGTAAATTTGCCGTAGACATAGTTTATTTTGCTGAATAGGGCGTAGTTAATAAGATTTAAAAAAACAAACCAGGAAGTCTTTCGATGCAGTACAGTACTGTGTATTAACAAGTGCCCTAACAAACATAGCTACAGTGTACAGAACAAACGTAGTGTGTGGGGATTGAAAGATTTTCCACTGTGCCTCTCCATTGTTTTTCACTATCATTCTTAGTACGTTATGAAGTCTGGTGATTAAAATGGTATGTGTGTGAACCTACGTGAAGAATTTAGTGAATGCACGTCTCTGCCTTCTTCAGCGGTGTGTCTTTGTGCTTTAGGTTCTTTGACTATGACGATTGTGAGTAACCCGGTTTGCGAGCGTTCTGCAAGACAAGCAAACATTTTAAAGAAATTTTGCCCTGCTAAATGAGCGAGTCTTGATTTACGAGTACCAAGTATCAACGAGTATCATGTGGCACCCATGTGCTTCTTTTTTTGATGCTGAGCGTCACATGATTACAATGGTGGTTCTGTCTCTCTCGCGCTACAGAATTGGTAATAGTCTCCCATGGAGTCACTCCCCCACTCATCCTACTTTAGCGTCACACTAATGGAAACACTCATCTGTCTGGATTTATTTTAACTTTTTTCAAAGGTTACTTTTATATTTTGTATGAATTATTTTTATATATTTTTGGTGTTGTAGAACGAATCATGAGTTTTCATTGTTACTTATGGTTGAAATTCTCTTGGATATACAAGTGTTTTGATATACAAGCACACGTCCGGAACGAATTATACTCGCAATCCAAGGTTTGACTGTATTATAAATAATATTGAAACCAGGACCTTCATTTCAGTGTTGCATAGGGGGTCTAAAATATTTTGTGCATAGAATTGAAAACTAAATTATAATTACTTAATCTTAGTTAATACAGGATATGTATATACATTGCAGTGTAGTGGTTCAGGGTACCGGATGTGTAGATCTTGCATCAATAAGTTCGGCTGTTAAAAGTTTTATGCATATTCTCTGCTTGTCAGCATTGGTTGCCACTGAGTTGGTTGCCAAAAGAATTTACTGGATTATACTGTATCTTTTTGTGCAGGTCTTTATGAAGTCTGTGAAATTGGAGTGGGTACTGGGAAACATTGTAGTAGCCCAGGAACTTTGTTCTGAGGCCTTGAAGCATTATGAAGATTTCCCCAAACTCTGGATGATGAAAGGCCAGATTGAGGAGCAATCTGAGAACATGGACAAAGCCAGAGAAGCCTACAACCATGGGGTAAATATTGCAATGCTGTAATATTAATTTGAGCGGTAATCAGTTAACTTTTCACATGCTGAACATAAATCTAGCATGCACAATTAAATAAATAATGCTTTGCTGTTATACTATTAAGTAAATTTCCACTGATCCATTCAGGTTTTACTCACTTCATAATCATATCATAAAATAGATCTGTTTAACCTTAATTTGTGCACATTGACTGACTAAAAGCAATTAATCTCTCCTTTAAATACTCAAAAAATTAGCTCATTTAATATATTTAAATAATAATAAAAAAAATTTAAAAATATTTCATCTACAATGCACTACTTCATTTATAATACGACACCTATCGTCACACCTAGGGCAAGGGCTAGCATGTGCCTTACCGGAGTCACACACTGCTTTTTTTTTTTTTTTTTTTTTTTACTGTTCACTGTTGTGTTTTTTTTGTTTGTTTGTTTGTTTGTTTTTTTAACAGTCTCATTCCAAGAGGGCAAATGCTTTTCTCAAAGTCACTCAAGGAATGCATTCATGTATTATTTAAGCTATATGTTCCATTGTGGCATGAGACAGTGTAACTGGTTATTAATAATCTTTTTGGGAAAATAGATTTGCCTTGTCTCATTGTTTCCTTTTTTGCATCCTTTATTCATATTTCAATTGGAGAAGAACAGATTTAAAGAAAAGGAAATTAGGGCAATAAACAATGTATGCATTCAGTTTAGGTAATTCTTTGTTTATTTCTTGGTCAGCTGAAGAAGTGTCCCCACTCTATGCCTCTGTGGTTACTACTATCACGTCTGGAAGAGAAAGTTGGCCAGCTCACACGTGCTCGTGCTATTTTGGAGAAATCACGTCTCAAGAACCCACAAACCCCAGAGCTATGGTGAGACATTTATTCTGTTTGTGATTATCTGCTTACCACAAAATTTGCTTAAAACTTAAGACATGGAATTGGATGGAACACATGGATTACTGTGTAAACATCTATTTCCCTTCCCATTTCCTAGGTTAGAATCAGTTCGACTTGAGTACAGAGCAGGTCTAAAGAACATTGCCAACACACTTATGGCCAAAGCCTTACAAGAGTGCCCTAATTCAGGTAGGCTATAATTTTTTTTTTTTTTTTATGTATTGCTGGAACCACTTCTCATATTCTGTGGTTAATAGTAATCTCTTTTAAATGATGCTTTCACCCCTATTATGCCATTTGAGGAGGTCTAGCTAAATACTTCTTTTTTTTCTTATTTTTGGTTTCAGAATGAAAAAAAAAAAATTAATGATGTAGGGATTCATTAAAATTTTGCAGTGTTGCGCCTTTATATATACACTGCTAATATAAAATGCCCAAGCAAAAAAAAAAAAAAAAGTCTCACTCACTGTTATTTTTCATTGGACTGTCTTTTGCCTTATTACAGCATGCTTTCATCATAGAATAATTTTAATAAGCTTATGTAATGTCACAACATTTATTTTAGACAGAGAAAATGAAGTGGCTTATGTGAAACGGGTGTACAACCAGGTCCATTTGTGCAGAATTGTGCAGAGAGTATAAAATGTCTTGTATACAATGAAAGATGTGTGGAGTGAGCTGTAGATATGTAGTTCAGGAGTAGCTGGGAGAGGTGGGAGTTTGGCTTCCTGACAGCCTGATGGATGGATGGAGCTGTTCGAAAGCCTTGTAGAAGGAGCCTGTAGTCTCCGGTACCTTCTCCCTGAAGGGAGGAGTTTAAAGTTGACGGGGGTCAACCATCTGCAGGATGGCAATGACAGGAGGCAATGCAGCAATGCTTTCCCTGGTACCCTGGTAGAAGCAGCGTGATAGGAGATGGGATTCGTGCTTTTCTCAGTTTGTGGAGAAAATAGAGGCTAGACTGAGCTTTCTTGGCCACCAATGTGGTATTTGACATCCAGCAAAGGCGCTCAGATATGCATTCCTAGGAACTTGCTGTTCACTCTCTCCACTGTGACACCATTGATGGATAGTGATTGGTGCTGTGGAGGTCCTCTTCTGAAGTCGATGGCGATTTCTTCGGTCTTCCCCACATTACACATTTGTGCAAGTCGCTCACCTCGCTCCTGTAGTTGGACTACAGTTGTGTCTTCTGCAAATTTGATTGGTTGGTACTGTAACTGGGTACACAATCATGGGTCAACAGAGTAAAGAGCAGCAGGCTGAGTACATCCTTGTGGGAACTCGGTGCTTAGCGTGATCGTCTTGGATCTCCTTCCGCTGAACCGTTTGCTCACCTTGCAATAGCATTATAAATGTTTTCACCACTGGTCTATTGTGAAAGAATAACATATGGAGAATGTAAAAAAGTATAAAATAGTGATGTAAGCAAACTGTCGAATTCAACAACATAAAAAAAGCTTCATGGTTCACATAGTTATGCTGAAGAGGACAGGGGGAAAAGAATTAAGGTAAAGAATTAAATAAATTGTAATGGATTAAATTAAAATAAACGGGAGGTTTGGAACACATCTATTACACATCAATGTACCCTCCTCCAGTCTTTGTTTGGCTACTTTTGTCATGCATTTATAACGCTGCCACAATTTGAGTAAGCACAGAACTTTGATAATGGGCACAATTGGGACGTTCAAGCAAGAAAAATATCATTTAAATGCATGTAAGACAATGTTTAAACAAGAGGAAAAAATTTTTGATCACCACAGACCTGCATGCAGGTTGTGTTCTCCAATCTAAACATAATATCCCAGGGTTTCATTCTACATTGATTACATGCTACATAACTGAAAGCACCCAAAGATGACCTTTTGTCTACTCTTGTAGGAATCCTTTGGGCAGAGGCTGTGTTCTTGGAGGCTAGACCACAGAGAAAGACCAAGAGTGTTGATGCCTTAAAGAAATGCGAGCATGATCCCCATGTTTTACTGGCAGTTGCAAAGTAAGACATCTCATTCTTGGCTAACGTCCAAAAAATTGTGTAATTGCAGTGTAAGAACGAACTGCGTAAGTGTATGTACACTTGAATGATAAATTTGGCACCACCAAATGGTGCTAGGATGGCTTTGCTTCGTGTTATGCCGAATTTTAAAGGGCCTTACATGGTTTGTGCTCCGTAGGTTATTCTGGAGCGAGAGAAAGATCACCAAAGCTAGAGAATGGTTTCTTCGCACAGTGAAGATTGAGCCAGATCTGGGTGATGCATGGGCGTTTTTCTACAAATTTGAGCTACAACATGGTACAGAAGTAAGTATGTTTATAAAAAAAAAAACATTTAAGTGAAAAAATTTGCCTTTTCAGTGTTGCTGTGGCGTTATATAGGCCAATGAAAATGCAAAGTATTTTTGGAGAGAAGGAATATTTGCAGTAATTTTAAAATGGTATTATGTTTATGTTTTGGGCTATATTCTCATATATGGGCTAAGAGAAAATGGCTTTCAAGGTTTCATATAACATCTTCCTTAGTTAAATTTAAGTAAGAAATATACATATAATATATCCCTCCATAATTATTGGCATCCTTGATTAAAATGTGTTCAGTTTTCAGTTTTGTTCTAAATAACATAGGACCACAATGAGAAAAAAAAGAGGAAATTCCAACCTTTAGTTCAAGTGCATTTATTCAGTGGAAAAAAAATCCCACATTTAAGAATTGTACATCAAATCATGGGTGCCACAATTATTAGCACCCCTGATGTTTAMTACTTTGTACWMSCCCCTTTTGCCAACAAAACAGCACCTAATCTTCTCCTATAATGTTTTACAAGATTAGAGAACACAGAAAGAGGGATCTTCGACCATTCCTCTTTGCACAATGTCTCTACATCATCCAGTGACTCCTCTCCTCTGCACTCTCCTCTTCAGCTCACTCCACAGGTTTTTAATGGGGTTGAGAGGAGCTTGATTCTGTGTGTGGTGAACCATTTCTGTGTAGACTTGGCCACATGTTTTGGGTCATTATCTTGCTGAAAGACACAGTGACGACCCATCTTCAGCTTTCGGGCAGAGGCCACCAGATTTTGCTTTAAAATGTCCTGGTATTTCAAAAGCATTCATGATGCCGTGCACCCTAACAAGGTTCCCAGGGCCTCTGGAAGAGAAACAGCCGCACAGCATCACTGATCCTCCCCCGTACTTTCACAGTGGGCATGAGGTGCTTTTCTGCATACTCATCTT
>QMIH01000020.1:172351-185786 GCA_003987875.1 Clarias batrachus | reverse complement strand
CCCCCTACTACCAATGTACAAATGTGCAGATTAATATATGCATTTCGAACGCCACATAAATCCCCACTTGCTTCTTCTTTCCTATATTCTTATTATTGTTTCTTATAACTTCTTATTACTTACCCTTACTATAATTAATTTGTGGAAAATTCATTTATGCACGCATTTTATTATTGTTTTGCATCTCTAACTTCTGTTTATTTAAAATAATGCCAATCTTCAAAAAGCAAATTTAGTTTAACTTTTTTTCTCATGCCAGTAATAAGGGTAAGAATAAATTAAACATCCAGGTTAGAATAAGAATAGATCAAAAATTGATTTAAATTACTAAATTTCGCTACTGAAATGTGAGTGTGCATTAATGCAAATGTTTTGAAATCTGTATCAGGAGCAGCAGGAGGAGGTGAAGAAACGCTGTGAGAATTCCGAACCTCGGCATGGAGAGTTGTGGTGTACTGAATCCAAACACATTCTTAACTGGCAGAAAAAAATTGGAGAAATCTTGGTTCTTGTGGCTGCCAAGATCAAGAACACATTCTAATTAATGTCTATCATGGACTTTTGCATCTTTTGCAATTATTTGTATTTTTAAAAAAGGAGCTTAAAGCTTTCAGGGGTTTTTTTATGAGTTAAAAGCGATTGTGTTTGTTTTCTCTGTTCTGGTCATTTCTATGTGCAGTTTGTAGTCCAGCAAGTGCTAACAAATACACAAGGACATAACAGCACAATATGTTTAAATATGCAGGTATCGACTGTCAGCTACTGGCATTTGTACAAGTTTAATCTAATCCTGGTTTTGTTGTCTGTGCATTTCCAACAAATTGTCCAATAAATGATCCGAAGCAAGTGAAACGCATCTTTGAATCCCCACTGTATTTGTCACCTTATCACATTTTAGTAACTGAGCAACTTTGCAATGTGCAAACAGTCTGGGCTGACATCTTAACTGTAATAAATATGAATAAAAAGACAAACAGCATGTAATGTTATGTCAATGTTGCAGATTCCTAGCTTTATGCATGTTGGCTCAATAATCGTGCTTTGGGAACCTATGCAGATAACCAATTTTCATCATGGACCTCATTTGCACAGCAACTAGTTTTTAAATGTCTTTGAAACTTAAAGTGTCAGTGATTTGATCACAAAAGTTTACTTAGCTTGATCAGACTGGTGTCCAATTATCTGCATTCATCCACAACTTATTTTATGTATTTTTATACAGTGTGGATTGAGGCACATCGAGAGAGAGAGAGCTGAAGCTGTTATAGCTGGAAACATCATATTAAACCCTATGGATTAAGAATTGAGTGTTACTCAAGTTCATATGCATGCAAGGTAGACGAGCAAATATTTTTGGCAATATTATGCATTTCCTCAAACTTTTCAAACTCATTTGCATGCAAAAGTGTGCAGATGCGCATAGTCATACAAGATCATAATATCCTTGGATATCAGTCCTCTGTGTTTAATCCAAAGTTTAGACTTAACCTTGTTTGAACCTTGTTCCTGATAATGTCGAAAAAAACATTAATAATAAACTTAAAAGGTCATTAAATCTTTTAAGATTTAATGACCTGTGTATTAATTCTTAATTGTGTACTTAATACCTGTGTATTAAATGAATACTATGATCAATGGTGTCAAAAGCTGCACTGAGGTCCAGTAACACAAGTATAGTGACGCAACCCTGATCAGAGGCCCATAGGAGGTCGTTTACTACTTTAACAAGTGCTGTCTCTGTGCTGTGATGAGGCCTAAATCCTGACTGATACACTTCATTTATGCTATTTCTGTGTAGATGTGAACATAGCTGCTGTGATACGACCTTTTCCAGAATCTTGGAGATAAAGGGAAGGTTTGATATCGGCCTGTAATTAGAAAGCAGACAGGGGTCAAGGTCAGGTTTCTTGATTAGCGGTTTAATAACGGCTAATTTAAAGGATTTGGGGACATACCCACTACTGAGTGAACAGTTAATTACTTTCAACAGGGGTTCTNAAAGGATTTGGGGACATACCCACTGCTGAGTGAACAGTTAATTACTTTCAATAGGGGTTCTGTTATTGCTGGTACTATCTGTTTGAGAAAATGTGTCGGTATAGGATCTAATATACAGGTTGACGATTTTGAAGAAGAGATGAGTGAAATTAGTTCCCTCGCTTCAAGGGGAGTAAAGTGTTCTAAGTTCTGATGTGATGTGGTTAGATCATCTGAATTATTTAAATTGTCTGGTTTCAAAGCCTGAATTTTTTTTTTTTGAAAAGTTGATGAAATCCTCACTACTGCATGATGTTGTTGTGGAGATTTCTGCAGTGGTCTTGTTTTTAGYTAATTTAGCTACGGTATTAAATACAAATCTCGGGTTGTTTTTGTTATTTTCTATAAGACTGGAGAGATACGTTGATCTAGCATATTGATCTAGCGGTGCTGTGCGTACATTATTACTATGACACGCTTTAATCGAGACAAGATAGTGATCTGAGATAACTTCAGACTGTGGAATTGTGGTTCTATTTAAATATAATAATAATATTAAATCTAAAGTGTGACCTGCTTTATGAGTGGGTCCTGCTGCACACTGATTTACTCCTGCTGAGTCCAATCAGTAAAGGAGATTGCTGAAACTAACAAAATTGGGTTAAGAACTGTGAAGTGCATTATTAGAACCTGGAAGGATAGTTGTGAGAAAAAAAAAACTTCCTGAATGAGCATGATGGGAGATCATGTGAACACTAAAAACAAAACAAAAAAAAGTTTAATAGTTCTATTAATTTAGCACATAATCTCATTTTCCAATAACAAAACCTTTTTATTAGACCCAATCCCTTCCACAATGCTCACAAGACCTCCTTCCCTCCATCACAACCATCATCAACCATACAATAGCATGTAGTCGTGTTCCTGCTACATTTTATGCTTCCTAGAAAATTAAAGCTATTTTTCAAGTGGTTTTCTTACGGCTAGACAGCTGTTTAGTGCCAATCCTGTGTGTTCTGATCACATTGTGTGCATATGGAAGTGTTGATTTCTTTTTTTACCATGCAACTTCAAGCGTTAAAGTAATCTCCATTCATGATTGTTTTCCCGACCACATGTCTTCACAACAAATTTTAAATTTCAGCACCATCATTCCAGGTTTTGATAATGTGTTAAACGATTTTTTCACTGTGGTGATTTCTTTATTACTAATTTATTTTTTGTCATTCGGCACAATATTTTTAAGTGCTGAAGAAGATTTCATCTACAGGTTGCTATATACTGTATATTAGACACACCACCGATTACTGTGTATTTTAGTAGTCTTGTCTAAAATGTCCAAACAACAAACATCTTGACCCTATATATATATATATATAGTACTAATATATATATTCAATCTTCTCTTGATAATTCAAGTCAGAATTGCGGCCACACAATCTGGTCAAAGATCACTAATTTGGCATGGTGCGCTCTCTCTTTGCCTCTAATCTACCGTGATGATACGAGACCTTCTTATCTCCCTTCTGTGTAGTAGTTCCCAGACTTCACTGGGGTCCTCTCCAAGTATCTGGATCTTAAGACAGTATTTAGCAAATAACATAACATTTTTACACATTAACACATAAACATCACCGATGTTAACACACACACACAAACACCTCTCTCACGACACGCACACATACATACACACACATTGCAAATGTTAACACTCACGCGCGCACACACACACACAAGCACAAACACACTTATCACAATGTTAACAGTCTCACACTTGCACACACGCGCATATACACAAACGCACTCTTGTATAAACATCACAAATTTTAATACTCACATTTCTGTCTCACACGCAGAAACACCCACACAGACTAACAAGTCACATGTCTCTCATACTAACACACACATCACTAATGTTAACACACAGACTCACACAAACATACACAAACACAAGCACATTTACTTGTCTCACACACACACACACACACACACACACTAACACACACACACACACACACACACACACACACACACACACTAACACACTCAACAAATATTTAGGGCCCAAACTGACATTAGCCCTGTACAAACCTTCACGTAGGCCCACAAAACCTGGTACACATTCAGAGCTCATCGAGCTGAACAACTTTCGCACTGCATGTCCTGCGCTCAACTCAACAGGAGGCCGGTTATTTTGGATAATTTTCAAAAACGCACCCGATGGATTTTGATATACTACTCCTAGGGAATTTATACAATCGTCAGCAAACCGGTCTAAAGACATTGAGGATGAAAAATTGCAGAGGGATTTTTGATATCTCAAAGGGGTCAGACATGATAATGTCTTAAACTTGCACAGAAAAATTATTCATAAATTTCTGTGTGGCATTATATTGAGTGACATCATATTTAGTGACATCGCTTTAAGGAACATCATAGTGTGATTTTTCAGCACCTGCGGACTATTGAACACACATACACATCACAATTGTTAACCTGCACGCGCACACACACACACACCTCTCTCCCTCACTCTCACACACATTAACCCTCACACATGCACATCAATGCACTCAACAAATATTTAGGGCCCAGACTGACATTAGCCCTTTATAGTTTGTGATGTGTGCAGGTTGTGCGGTGCAACCGGGTGCCAATGGCTTTTTCAAGGTCTTAACAGGATCAGATAACTCACGGGTTGGCTACGGCGCAGGGTACTTGGGCCCATCATCGTTTTGTTTCCCTTGGTTCTTCACATAAATTTCTTTGATCATGAAAACTGGTTTTAGATTACAAAACTCATCACTGCAGCGTGCACCAACAGGATGTAAGGTTTTGTGAAACGTTTCTTTGCCAGTGTGAAAGAATATGTAGGTTTGTGATTCTTTGATGGAGTTTTGAACTCTCATTAACTTTCACCTTGTGGATGATTCTAATGGCCCTTTTTGCCACTGTGACCAAGTTGTAATATAAAGGCTTGTGATTCTTTACTGATGTTTTGAACCATCATTTTAGCCTTGTGTGCTGGTTCATTTAATTTCATCGGAGTCTTTTTTTTTTGTGACCAAGTTGAAATATAATTGTTTGAGACTCTTGATGTTGAACTCTCACCAGTTTTACACTTTAGTGTCTTAACACTTGAACATTTTAAAATGTGGAACACACCGGATTCTCTGCCACTTTTTCCTACTAATGAGGAGAAAGAATGTTAGGATGAAAGCATAATCTAATACTGAGTCTGATCAGCAGTAAGTCTTTATAGGATTTTTTGTATTTCAAACAGCACTGGGTTTTTTTTCTAAAATTTCTGGACATTTATTCTTGTCCAGGAATTTGAAGTATATTTGAAAATAATTAGTGACCGCTATCTATTTTATTTACAGCTAAATTTACATGTCCAAATTTAGAAATGTTTTACTTACTTTTGAAACATACTGTTTTTCTCACACTTATAATGAGAGCAGTTTTTCTCACTGCTGTTATAATGCCAGTGGTTGATGGCAAGTCAATTCAATCTTTTTGATAATTAGACTGATGAACAAGAAGTGCCATAACATGCAGGTATTAGCTTACAATTGGGAGCACTGCTCAACCACTGGCATTAATGCTATAGGCTGGGTACACCCTGTCTAGTCTACAGTATGTATGATATCATTGACATTGATTGATTCAACAACTCATGCATAAACATGCAAGAAAACACTCCATCTGGGGCACTGGCATTTTTATATCCAGCTTTTACACCACTTTGTTTTCCTGGTAGGAATCTGAGAACAGATAAACACTAGAACAGCAGAAATGAAGAAGGCCAAAAGTTTTGAGAATTCCATAAATATTGGAAATTGGAAAAGTTGCTGCTTAAGTTTTTATAATAGCGATTTGCATAAACTCCAGAATGTTATGAAGAGTGATCAGATGAGTTGCATAGTCCTTCTTTGCCATGAAAATGAACTTAATCCCGAAAAAAACTTTCCACTGCATTTCATTGCTGTCATTAAAGGAGCTGCTGAGATCATTTCAGTAATCGTCTTGTTAACTCAGGTGAGAATGTTGACGAGCACAAGGCTGGAGATCATTATGTCAGGCTGATTGGGTTAGAATGGCAGACTTGACATGTTAAAAGGAGGGTGATGCTTGAAATCATTGTTCTTTCATTGTTAACCATGGTGACCTGCAAAGAAACGCGTGCCGCCATCATTGCGTTGCATAAAAATGGCTTCACAGTTGAGGATATTGTGGCTACTAAGATTGTACCTAAATCAACAATTTATAGGATCATCAAGAACTTCAAGGAAAGAGGTTCAATTCTTGTTAAGAAGGCTTCAGGGTGCTAAGATGGATGGTAGGTCATCGCTGCACCAGGACTGACAAAGGGTACATATATCATTATTTTGAATAAAGATATATTCAAAATAATTCAAAATAACATATTACGTAGGCTTTTTTCTCCTGGGGTGTGGCTACATATTAGATCTCTTACATCTAAATCACTTACTGTTAATGAAACTATCACAAATCAGGAGATATACTGTGACAGAAACAACAGAAACCTGGACAAGCCGTACAAGGCTGCATCATACAACGTCCGGAAAGCGGTGAAGGAGGCGAAGCAGCACTACGGAAGAACACTAGAGTCACAGCTCCAACAGATTGACTCTAGGAGCTTGTGGCAGGGACTAAGGACCAAGACGAACTAAACACCTTCAATGCTCGCTTAGAGGCTGCAGCTAAAGAGGCTAGCGATGCTAATGCTAGCGGCGCCATCAGCTGCAGACAGGAAGACACTGCCAGCACCAGAAACGCGTTCATCATCTCCGAGCATGACGTGAGGAGAGCCTTCAGGAGAGTGAACACCAGGAAAGCAGCAGGACCAGACAGCATCTCAGGTAGAGTCCTTAAAGCCTGTGCAGACCAGCTAGCACCTGTGTTCACCAAGATATTCAACCCAGTCAATCATTGTTCCTGTCCCAAAGAAACCCCATCCGACTTCCCTCAAGGATTATCGCCCTACAGCCCTCACTTCAGTAGTGGTGAAGTGCTTTGAGCATCTGGTCAGAGACTTAATCATCTCTTCATTACCTGACACACTGGATCCATTACAGTTTGTTTACTATCCAAATTGCTTTATAGATGATGCCATCTCTCATCGCATCCATGCATCTCTCACTCACCTGGACACTAGAAGGGGGAATTATGTTAAAATGCTCTCTGTTGAATACAGCTCAGCATTTAATACCATAATTCCCTCCACACTCACCACCAAGCTGGAGCACCTGGGACTCAGCCCATCTCTGTGCCAGTGGGTCTCCAATTTCCTAACTGGGAGACCACAGGCAGTAAGGGTGGGCAGACATGTCTCAGCCTCCCTCACTCTCAGCACTGGAGTCCCCCAGGGTTGTGTTCTGAGCCCCCTGCTGTACTCATTGTACACCGACACCAATTCCACCATCATCATCATCAAGTTTGCTGATAACAACGTTGTGGTGGGCCTGATCTCTGACAACGATGAGACGGCCTACCTGGAGGAGTTTGGAAATTTGGAGAACTGGTGCCAGAGGTGAACAGGAGCCCAGTGGAGAGAGTGGACAGCTTCAGATACCTCGGTATTCACATCACGCAGGACTTGTCATGGTCCTGTCACATCAACACTGTGGTGAAGAAGGCCCAACAGCATCTCTACCACCTCAGACGCTGGAGAGACTTCTGATTGCCCTCCAGGCTGCTCAGGAATTTCTACTCCATAGAGAGCATCCTGACGAGAAACATCACGACCTGGTTTGGGAACAGGACCATGCAAAACAGACGATCTCTGGACGTGCTGGACCAAGGCCAGGAAAATGATGAAGGACCTCAGCCACCCCAGCAATGGACAGGAGGAGCTTCTTCCTGCAGGCTCTCTCAATCAGTACACCACACAGGACTAAACCATTTTGCACATTGATACTTACGAACATTTGGACATTAATCTTTCTTGCACTCATTCTGGACATTCATGGACACTTGTGCACACTACACACCTGCACATTCATGCACATTTACATATCTCTATTTAAGCACTATTCACTGCACATAAGTCACTTTCAATAAGACAATTTCATGCATATTTGCACCCCCCCCCCCCAAGCCATTTCTATTTAAATTCCCACTCCATCTCCACACTAAAATTTCTATATTTTTCTATATTTGTACAGCTAGGTTTTCTCATATTTTTTTCTGTTACAGATATACTATTCTCATTTTAGCTAAATTTATTTTCTATTTTATTACTTTTTTCTATTCATATTTATTTCCTATTAATAATCTTTATTTTCTAAAATCACAGGCAATCGTTTAAGCATTTCACTGCATATCGTACTGTGTATGTAGCTTTAAACGAAGCAAGCCCTCCTGGATACAGCTACATGCACCAGCCTCGGCTAACTGGTAGAGGAGGAGGCGTCGCAGCTATTTACAATGATAATCTGGCTATCGTACAAAAACACGGACACAGATTTTAATGCATTTGAAGCTCTCTATAGTAACATAAGCGTAGCTACAAATATTAAGTCTGCTCAGTCGATCCCGCTAATCATCATTTACAGACGCCCAGGGCCGTACTCGGAGTTTCTCTGTGAATTTGCAGATATTCTCTCAAAGCTAGTGGTTTCTGTAGACAAAGTGTTAATGCATGGAGCTTTTAATATTCATTTTGAGAATCCAGAAGACCCTCTGAGAACAGCATTCCTGTCCATACTGGACTCAGTAGGAGTAAATCAGTGTGTAGTAGGACCCACTCATMAAGCAGGTCACACTTTAGATTTAATATTATCTTTCAGATAAGAAATATAATCACAATTTCACAGTCTGAACTTATCTCAGATCACTATCTTCTCTCAATTAAAATGTGTTGTAGTAATAAAGTCCGCACAGCGCTGTGTTACCACAATAAATGTACATTTACATTAACTACGATAGAGATCTTTTCACGTAATCTCCCAGAGTTATCAACTTGTACTGTATTGGACATATACCTTAGATAATGAAGCTCCAGTTAAAAGAAAAAATATTAGAGATAAGAAATTTCCCTGGTGTGGCCACACACGCGCTTTAAAATAGACCGCTCGAAAATTAGAATGTAAACGTCGTCAAACTAAATTCTTAGTATTTCAAATAGCATGGAAGGAAAGCATCCTGAACTATATAAAAGAAAAAAGCTCTTAGCCTTGCTAGATTTCTGTATCTGTCCAGTCTAATATAAAAAAAATAAATACTACATTTTTATTTAATACCATAGTAAAATTAATGATAAACTTACCATAGCAAAATTAACAACAACATACAGTACTGAGGACTTCTTCAACTCAGAACTTTTTCAATTTAAAAAAAATCCTAAATATTAGGGAAAAATTCAGGCTTTGAAATCAGACAATTTAATTGTTGCAGATGATAAACTAACCATATCAGATCATAACCAAGAATACTTTACTCTCATTAGAAATTAAGAAACCTGACCTAGACCCCTGTCAGCTGTCAAATTACAGGCAAATATCAAACCCCACCTTTATCTCTAAGATTCTGGAAAAAATAGTAGCACAGCTACTCATATCATACTCATACTCATAATATGTTCATATCTACATAGGAATAGCATACACGACCTGTATCAGTCAGGATTTAGGCCTCATAGACAGCACAGAGACAGCACTTGTTAAAGTAGTAAATGATCTCCTGCAGCATTCATCATAGCACTCTCCTTCACAGATCGGAAAATGTAGTAGGAATTAAGGGAACAGCTCTCTCCTGGCTCAGATCCAGTGGAACCTTGGATTGTGAGTAGCGCAATTTGCGAGTGTTCTGCAAATCGAGCAAAGATTTTTACAAAATTTTGACTTTACGCAGAGCGTCACGTGATCACAACTGAGCCAACGGATTTTCTTCTTTATGCGATGTGGAACTGTGGGTAATCATCTCCCCTGCTGGGTCTTAGTGCGCTTCTCTGACTGGTATAATCAACACACTGTGCACACATGTACTGTTTTTTTTGGGGGGGGATTTTTCCCCGATTTTCTCCCTAATTTAGTCGTGTCCAATTCCTCCCCGTCACTAGGGGGCTCCCACATTAAGGCTACTACTACCACTCAGCCGGGAGGGCCGAAGACTATCACGTGTTTCCTCCGAACCACGTGACGCCAGCCGACCGCATCTTTTCGAACTGCTCGCTCGCGCACCGTTGGGGGCGGAGTCACACACTCGGAGGACAGCGCTATCCGCTCCCTCCGCTGCGTGAGCTCACAGACGCCCCTGACTGGCTGTAGAGCCGTGATTAATGCGGGAGCACTAAGTACCTCTCATCCCTCCCCTCTGAGAKVRCTYRGCCAATCMGCTCTCTCTAGACCTCCGGCTGCGAGAGGTTACAGCACCACCCGGGATTCGAACTAGCGATCTCCGGTTGATAGGACGAGCGTTTTAAGCATGTACTGTTTACTATAAGACTGTGACCATGTGTGTGCGTAAAACATTTTTAATTTTGTGTCTGTATGCGTGTGTACAGTGCGCCTGTTTTATAATGTGTGTTCACGCATGTAAAGCAAAAGCAAGTCTCATTAGAGAGCTTAAAGATCCATTTTCTCTCTCTATATCAGCCTGCTCTGTGTACGTGCGCATCATTGGACACTGTGCCACACACACACACACACAGACCCCTTCTACTTTTGCCTTCACAGACACACTCTCTGCTCTTCTACACAGAAATACTGTTCTGTCGTGATTCTTTTCAAAGGTAAAGCAGGTTAATTTGTTTTATTTTTACTTTATAGCAGTGATATGGATTTATTTCTTTGAGCTGTGGAACAAATAATTTGAGTTTCCATTATTAATTATGGGAAAAATAGGTTTACGAGTGTTTTGAAATACAAGCCCACTTCCGGGCCGGGTACCACAGAGCCTGGATACAGCAGCAGCAGATGATGTGCGCCAAGCCCCGGGTGAGAACCCCTCCCCATCCGCTGCCACCCGTCTTCGAGATCTCGAACCGAAACCGCTTCGCTCCTCTTTGCGAGATGGAATACGATGCAGTGATCATTGGGGGCTCCATCGTCCGGCACGTCCGTGCTACSACGGCTAAAGGTAAGGTGTGCATTCGCTGTTTACCTGGTGCTCTTGTTCTTGATGTCGCTGCACAGGTGCCCACGGCCCTGATCTGTGGTCCTCCATGCTGGCACGAACGACACCAGGCTGAGGCAGACGGAGATCCTGAAGAAGGACTTCAGGAGTCTGGTTGAGAAGGTCCGCAGCACATCACCCACGACGAGGATCATCGTATCCGGACCGCTTCCCACATTCCAGCGAGGAATCGAGAGGTTCAGTAGATTGTTTGCYTTTAATGAATGGTTACAATCTTGGTGTCAACAACAGAGATTACCCTTTGTTGATAACTCGGAGAATGTTTTCTGGGAGCGTCCTAGGCTCTACCACATTGATGGCCTGCACCCTAGCAGAGCTGGAGCAGCAGTCCTCTCTAACATCATCTCCAGGACACTCAAACCATCTGACTGGCGGTAAGTCAGACCTTAGATTCCCATCATAATACCCACATTACAACTCACCATACTGATAGACGCTCACATATTGCTCGTCCTATAGAAATTGTGTCTGTTCCCCGAATAGTGAGAAAAATTATAAATTCGCTAAAATCGCTCAAAAACAATCTAATAACCAGAAAACGGCCAAATAAGTAATCAAAATCCACCTCTAAAGTTTGGGCTTCTCAACATCAGATCCCTTGCACCTAAAACACTTATTGTTAATGAAATGATCTCAGATTATTGTCTTGACGCACTCTGTCTTACTGAAACCTGGCTCAGAATGAGTGGTAGTCTGAATGAGTCTACTCCGTCAGGATATTTCTATAAGCACGAGCCCCGTCAAACTGGTCGTGGTGGTGACGCAACTATCTACAATGATGTACTCACTGTTACTTAGAAAACAAGGCTCAGGTTTAACTCATTTGAAGTGAGTTTAATGTTACACTCAGTGAAATACATAATAAACCATTGCTATATTTTGCCCTGGCCACCGTGTACAGACACTAGATGAAGTGACTAGCAGCATGGGCACTATCTTTACCAGTACATTAGACACTGTTGCTCCCATAAGATTAAAAAAAGTCAGAGATAAAACACTTGCACCATGGTACAATAGTCACACTCACACCCTAAAGAGAGCAACTCGTAACCTCGAGCGAAAGTGGAGAAAAGCTAAATTAGAAGTTTTTAGAATCGCGTGTAATGGTAGCATGTGCAGCTATAGACGGGCTCTAAAAGCGGCTAGGGCCGAGCATCTGAGCCAACTCATAGCAAGAAACCAAAATAATCCCAGGTTCCTATTTAGTACAGTGGCTAGCCTAACAAACCCTAAGATGCCTGCAGGTAGTATCCCATCACAGCTTAGGAGTGAAGACTTCATGAACTTCTTCAATGAAAAGATTGATAGTATCAGGAAGAAAATAATGGAAATTCAACCGCTAACAGCATCTCATGATCCAGTCCAGTCTAAAGCTTCACAATTAGATTTTCAGTGCTTTACAGGTGTAGGACAGGAAGAGTTATACAAATCAACAACGTGCTGGCTAGATCCAATCCCAACCATATTTTTAAAAGAAGTGATGTATACGGCTGGAGAGCCGCTACTAAAAACTCTTCATTATATCTAGGTCACATCCCTAAATCTTTCAAAGTTGGCATTTACTAAGCCTTTTCTTAAAAAATCTAATTCTGTTTATATAAAAAAAAATTAGAAAAAGTAGCATCAGCTCAAATAGGCACATTCTTGCAGGAAAACAATATCCTCTACGAATTTCAGTCAGGTTTCAGGCCCCATCATACAGTAGTATAGAAACTGCACTAGTTAAAATTGAAAATGACTTGCTTTCAGCTTTGGACTACGGCTGCATCTCAATACTTGTCTTACTTGATCTTAGTGCTGCATTCGACACTATAGATCATAATATTCTCATAGATCGCTTACAAAATCACATAAGTATTCAGGGACGGGCATTAAAATGAACTCTGCTGTTCTCAATATACTGTTCATGCTTCCCTTGGGTAACATCACTAGAAGACATGGGATTAGTTTCCATTGTTATGCTGATGATACCCAGTTATACATCTCCACAAAACCAGACAAAATACCCAAGTTGCCTATACTAACCGAGTGTGTCGAAGATATAAAAGATTGAATGACTGATAACTCTCTTTTACTAAATTCAGAAAAGGACAGAGATATTACTAATTAGCCCAAAAACCCATACACAACAGCTCTCACAATTCAGCCTGCGTTTAGAAGGATGTACTGTTACCACCAGCTCGACAGTGAAAGACCTGGGTGTGATATTAGACAGTAACTTAAAAAGATCATATCTCCAACATCACAAAAACAGCCTTTTTCCACCTTAGAAATATTGCCAAGCTTAGGAACATTT
>QMIH01000020.1:142698-171218 GCA_003987875.1 Clarias batrachus | reverse complement strand
GTCCTCCTCGCGGCCTTTTCCTCTTCGGCGGCGGGGACGTGAAGGCGGGCTCGACGCGGGAACGGAGGATGAACGTGGGAGCTCGTGCAGCTCTTTCCCGCGCTGTCCTCAGCGCGGAGATCAAAGGGGCGGATATCCATAGTCCTTTTTCAAAGTCTCTGGGGCACGTTCCATTTCCCACTCCTCTGCCACTCTCAATCTCCACCGCGTTACGCTCTTCCCGGACCCCGGACTAAACTCCGCGCCTTGCTTTTATAATGCGGAGCAAGCCCGAGATCCTATTAACGTTAAATCACTGCCAGGCGGCCCGCATACGCGGCCCCGTCCCTTCACACWCCTGCAGAAGGGGTGCCGCCTACTTAGGGAGCCTACAGAGTGAGCGAGGGRCGATAATAGATTTGGGCGCACGCCCATCACAGGCGCACGCCGTGACAAAGGCTCTAAACGGTCTCGCTCCCACATACCTAACCAGTCTTCTGATACGCTACAATCCACCACGCTCCTTAAGATCACAAAACTCCGGACTACTGGTAGTTCCCAGAATATCAAAATCTACAAAAGGAGGTCGGGCTTTTTATATTTAGCTCCAAGACTTTGGAATAGCCTTCCTGACAGTTTTCGGGGCTCAGACACAGTTTCCCAATTTAAAAGTAGACTCAAGACGCATCTCTTTAATCTGGCATACACATAATTAATTTCTTTAGCTCATACTCCAGTACATCTATCCTGAATGGCAACCACGCTAATTCTTTTCACCTGCTCTTTATTTTTCCACCCATCCCGAGGCATCTGGAGATTGTACCAGCTTCAGTAGACCGAGGCCGACCCTGCGAGGTTCCTGAGGCATCCAGAGAAGGACCTGCTCCACCTGGATTCTGCTTCATGATGGTTTGGAACTACACATGCTGCTCCTGAGCTCCCAGTGATCCAGACCTAACGGATCTGATATGATATATATGATCTTTGCTTATATCAGCGCAAAACAGATTTGGTTATTGTAGATGGCTCAGTAACTGCACGTTCTTACCCATCTTCATCCCCCAATTCCACCAGCACACCCCCAAGTCTCTGTTCATGGATTATAATGCTGCACCACATCATGGCAGAATTGTCACAGCTCGACTTCAGGAGGTTGGAGTGCCTCATATGGTATAGCCATCAATGTCCCCTGACCTGAACCTCATAAAGCACGTCTGGGACCAGTTGAAGCAGAGACTGGATGATCGTACCCCACCCCACGTGACCTGGCCGAACTGCGTTTAGCACTTGTGGAACATTGGAACGCATTGCCTCAGAATAACATCATGAGGCTAGTGAAAATGCGGCCAATGGTGGAAACACCCGCTACTGAGATTGTCAATTTTTGTTATTTGTGGCTATCCTTGTTCTTGTCTAAATTTTTGGGGTAATAAATATTAAACTAATGAAAATTGTGTTTCTTCTCATACAGTATTAGTAATATCACAGGGAACTTTTACTTATTTCATCAAAATTCAGAGCAAATAGGAACAGGACTCATGTAAATAACAATATCACTAACTTTTTGTGAGTAGTGTAATACTACAGTTTCAAATTCCCAGACAAGAATATACGCATGCAAACTGGGTAAGAAAAATTATAAGCACAGTGTGTTATTTTGTTTCATTTACTGCTAGCTTTCAGGTTTAATATATAGTTTTCTTCTTTAAACATATAGCTGTCCTTTATCTATACTGCTTATCCTGTGTAGTGTTCAAGGGGTCTGTAGTCTATCCAAGGAACTTGGATACAAGGCAGAGTACACATTGGATGTTGTACCACCCCATGAAAAGGCACAAGTTCACACTTTCATTTTAAAACATCAATCAGGCTACAGTACATGTCTTTAGGAAAAAACAAAGTATTCAGAGGAAATCCACTATGCAAAGGAAGAATCTGAAAGAATCTCCACACAGATCTGAAATTTGAAGCCTTAACCATGGGTCCTCTTTAAATAATCAAGTTGTTACTCATTCTCAGTGTGATATTGTATCCTAAAGAACTTCAGTCCAGATTCAAATCAGCAGAAAACGGATGAGGTGATATTGCAGCTACACCAATAATTGACAGGAATCTACAGAATGATTACACATTCTGTATTTAAGTTCCAAATTTGTAGTTCTTAAGTTTAGAAATCAGAGAAACAAGTGTCCACCATTCTTTGAAACACTTACCAGCCAGAAGAGGGAGACATGCACACAACGCACATAATAGTGTCTGTGAATGTTCTCTCTGTAAGTGGTTTCTTTACAACATTGAAAGGGACTTTTTGCCAAATGTCTTTTACACCCGTTATTACAAAGAAATCTTTAACATGTTCTGGTTAAGTTTCTGGGACCTATTTAGGTCTGTACTATTACTATACATACCAGAGGCAAATTTCCAGAACAATTTTTTTCTTATGTCAATATTTTTCTAATGAATAACCTACAATAGGATACTTTGTTAAACAGTTAACATCTTCACTGTGCTGAAGACGGATAACTGAACAGCTTGGCTTGAACATGGTGTCCTAATGCCATACTCAGTAGTTTTTGTTAGGGACGTTTTCGGGTCTGGAGCCTATCCCATGAGACTTAGGGCACAGGGCGGTACACCCTGGACAGGGTGCCAATCCATCGCAAGACACACATACACACACCTACGTACGCACTACGGGCAATTTGGGGAAAGACAATTAGCCTAATCTGCATATTTTGGACAATGGGAGGAAATCGGAGTACACGGAAGAAACCCATCAAGCATGTAGAGAACATGCAAACTCCATGCTCACAGAGGCGGGAATCAAACCTGGACTCTGGAGGTAACAAGATGAAAAGCTTTTTTTAAGTTTACACAACTTTTATAGAAATTTGCTGGCCAAACTAAGTATTTCACATTGCTGTTTAGTTGACACAGTGTGCACCCAGTTCGAAATCTTAAGTTGACTAAACTTGTAATTTAAATATTTACGTCAGCTCAAGTAGTAGTGGTTATGAGCTCAGTTAATTACGGTTCTCTAAGTTTGACTTAATTCAACTTTTCATCTACTCAAAAAAGTAATTTGTCTAAATTGTTGTAGCTCGTTGATGTAGTTGGTTGAGGAGATTTATTTAATACAAGCTTGGCCTAACAATACCCCAACAATTTTATTCTTTCAAAAATAGTGAAAATTACAACAGTGATCTGCATAAAACGGGAGAATACAAGTTTTATTTTGCTTAAAGGTTAGAAAAATACCGGACATACACCAGATGCTTATCAGCCTCCTATTAATTATTATATTACAATATCACATCCATTTTTAAGTAGCAAACATTTGATTCCCCAATGTGTCACACACAAAAAGTGTCCATGGGAACAAGTTTACTTCTCAGCATGTAAATCTGAGGGGAGCTTGTCTCTCCAAGTCGAACAATAATCGTTTAGGTCGCTTCAAAACTGTATTTCCAGTCCTTTTGGGATTTAATTTTCAGAGCACAGACTTGACCAAATATCACTCCTAAAACTATTGAATGACTACAGTACCCTCCTACAGCTTGTTCATGCTCCTCCTGTAGCTCCAAAAGGCCAGCCAACACCCCTCTGACCCAATCCTCCACAGTAGAGCTCTGGTTGAAGAAACAAGAAAATCATGTAAGCGTGAGCTCAGCCAGTGTTTTCCCCGTTGTTTCTTGTTGGGCTGAGTTAATGCCGAAACGGGTTAGTTCATTTTAACCCGGGAAGTCCTGTGAACGGGTCCGGTCGGAGATAATCTGTATAATTGGAAAATCCACAAAGGAACGGCCTTTCTCGCCACTGTCTGTTAGTAATCAGTTTTCTCACAGAGCGCTATATCATCATACTCTCTCTCCTCCTCTCACTTCTTTCTCAGTTGCCCTTTAAAGCCAGGTCAGGTGACTACCTGCGTCACCGCCGACCTCTCGCGATATGGAAGTACCATCTCGCGAGAGCACAATTCAGGGATCCGATACATATAAATATATATATATATATATACACACACACAGTGGAATCTTGGATTGCAAGTAACTCGGTTTACGCGTGTTCCGCAAGACGAAGAAAATTTTTTAATCAATTTTGACTTGAAAAACGAGCATGTCTTGGTTTACGAGTGCCAAGTTTTTTGACACCGTCACACACACACTCTAACACACTCTCACATTCTTTTCAAAGGTAAGGTGCTGGTTCATTTGTTTGTTTGTTTTTTTACTTTACAGCAGTGATTCTGTTAGTCTGCGTTCACACGAGTGTCATTAGAGAGATTTCTTTTTTCCCGTTAAAACAGTGTTTCCGTTGTATGTGTTTGTTGTGAAACTTAAAAAGCGAGGTGGGGGGAGGGAGGAGGAGTTTTACTGTGTAAGACGAGGCGAGGGAAGGGGCTAATTCCACACACACACACACACACACACACACACACACACACACACACACACACACACACACACACACACACACACACACACACACACACAAATACGCAATGAGAGAGTGTAAAATACTGTTTCTGGAATTCTAATGATGGGTTAAAGCTCTTCTCTTTTTAAGTTGTGGTCTTGTCTCAGTGTAGTATTGTGGTAAGTGACTTTTAAGAAAAGTCAATGAGTCCAATGCAGAAGTGCCACAATTTGCATTTGCTCAAAGAACAACAGAGGATTTGTGATTTTCTGAAAGCCTGTTATTGTCTTGACATTCGGATTTAGTCAACGAAACATTGATCTCCCCAAAAAGTTTAACTTTTTTTTGCAAGTTATTCATTTGTTTATTTCTTGTTTTGCATTTCTTGTTACTATTTATTTTTCCTTGTTAAATTTGTTATCCTGTATATCTTATTATGTGTTCTGTTACTGTAGATAGTTAATTGTATAATATTTTTTTACACCTGAATCTTGTATGTTATAATTTAATTCCTTAAATTTAATTACACTTGTAATTGTAATTTCTTGTTATTAATTAAGAGCATTAAAAGCATAAGCACCTTGGATACCCTTTGCTGCTACTGTGAAAATTTCACACTATGAAAATTAAATATTGAATATTTATTGAAACAAGAATTTATACCATTAAAATCATATACTATTGAAATGTGTATAACTCGTAAATAAATTTCTGATTCATTTTAAGGTCAAAAAAATATTATAAAATATTCCACTCAGTTGTTTCATTTTTCAACAGATGTCTACAAAATAATCAGTTTACTCAAGCCCTATTTGCATGGGATTAGTATTACCCTGTGAACTCAAGTCATTTAATAATTGTCATCTGTGATCTTATTCTTATGCGCGTCGGAATATGTGTGTGTAATGACCGAATGAACTATACTTTGCCGAACACTCGGGTCCTATGATGATATTAGTCCAGCGTGAATCAGCATCCTGTGAACTGGTGGAGTATTATAACTTTTTTTAATGTTTTAAAATTTCCTGTGCACCTTTTTATCCATCTTCCGTAAAGGGAGGCTGCATTGAAGTGTAACAAGAAAGGGTTATATCGCTATCCACCATACAATGTGCAGAAAAAGAACGCTGAAAACCATCAGAAGAAGCAAAGCAAAATTAATGATTAGATGGAGATGGATGACATGTATAGCAACATGAGATCTTTTATTTATATCGTACATTTAGACCTATAATGACAAGACATTTCCAAACATTAGCTTATCTCAAATAGTGTACAATTGAGCGAGGAGGTTTACATCATAATTCCAGATTAATGTGTTTCAAATAAATTGAGCGTAAGGCTTGAGCTATTGGATTTTAACCAGGTGAAATATAACATGACACAGGGCATGAAACTATATTCGTCTCTTTTTTATCCATTTAATCGGCCCATAGGATGGGACTCTCAACCAGGTGATACACCAAAAGGGCACAGTGCTTTGACATAAAATCTGGGAGGTCAGTAAATTCAACTAAGAATCACATCAAGAATCACGGGCTTTGCTTATCCCGTGGTAAGCCAATGGGGGTTCATTTCTAAATCACACAAGGTTCCCAGAGAATACTAATCCCGTGCAAACAGGGCTTTTTAAATGACACTTTAAATCATTTTAAAAGTTTCTTTGCAAACTTTTTTTCTTTATTTTAAATGCAATTTAAAATCATGTTTTATTGCTATTATTTTCTATTTCATTTCATGATTATTTTTCTCCTCTTTTATGTAAAGCACTTTGAATTACCATTTTGTATGAAATGCGCTATACAAATAAACTTGCCTTGCCCTTTGCTAAACCTATTACTTGGTAACTCATAAGTCATGGATGTTTAGCAAGACAAATGAACTATATTTGCCTTTTGGATAATTTGTTGTAAATTCGAAGCACATGGAGCTTAGTCTTTTGTTCGTCACCACTCACCTCCACACCAGGACAAACACAACTGGAAAGGGAGGGAGGGAGGGAGGGAGGCCTCCATGTCTATGATATGCCGATCAACGTGTGCTGCTACACCGCTGTGCTGAGCGCCGCGCCCGGAGACGCAGAGGGGACATTTCCCTCTCAACTTTTCCTGACCTGATATTTAGATTTTTATTTTTAATTTTATTTTATTTGTTTAACAGGGAAAGCTGTGTGCAAACAGAAAAATAGGCATATATTCATTTATTTTATTTTTTTTTAAAAAGGCGGGCGTACAAGAGTACTTTCTCTCGAGTCAGGTCTCAACATCTCTTTGCTATCTATATGTGCCTAGATGATTATCATTGCTCCTCGCGCTCCAGCAGGAGCAGTGACTTATGGGACATTTCTCATGTTCCCTTCCGGTGGAAAGTGAAGTGAAGTGACGACGGATAGAAACTGCTCAGCTCAAAGGGAACTGTCGACGGTGCAGGGAACAAGTGAATAATGCATCAATTCGCGGAAGTGGACATGGAACAGTTCCCATCTGTCATTGCTCCTCGCTGGAGGGATTTATAAATGTATCATCATAATCATTATCGAGGACGACATAATATTTTCATGACACGAAAAGTATTTGAAATTAATTAAACGGTAAAATGTAAATTCAATGATTACATTTAAAATATATTTGGTCAACACACATACTTGCTATTGTATAGGCTAGTAATGTATAAAAAGCACAATAATAATTTCATGTACACATTTTAACCGTGTACGCTTTGTAATCATTTTGGTTTCAACGAATAGGCGATATTTAACAGCAACAACAGGTATCTGTGCTGGTGAAATTTTGTCGAACGAAGTTCCCTTACTCCACATTCACTGCACAGGGAGTAGGGAATAGCGCTCTTTCAGTACAGTACACTGTGGAATGAAACGCGACCCTGTAGTCGTCGTGCACGAGTTACGTGCCAGTTTTGGTTGTGCGCATGCGCGGTGAGTACACTTCCTGTATGAACTGAGCCTTAGCGGTATATGTAGTGTCTTGTGGTAAATGTACATTGAAATAATTATATTGCTGTTTGTTTTTTTAAACATATTACAGCTTCATGCTTACTTTCTTGCTTAACGTCATTTTCTGCGCATCGTACTTGTCTCCGATCAGCAGCCATGACTTCACAAAGCGGGAAATGTCTCATTACAGGTAAAAACAATACTTACATACATGTAACATACACTGGTTCATGTTTTAGCTTTGTATAGTTCTACCTAATTAGGTGATAATTAACGTACTTTATTCACAACTAAGCAAATTACAAGGAAATGTAGGTCGAACTGCTGCTGCCTTCCAGTTAGTTATGTGTGCTGAGCTTTTCCTTTTAAGCACGAGTTCTGGCCGAGATAACTATTATTGTACGAGATTATTATTATTATTATTATTATTATTCACTTTTTTCTTCTTCCGTACAAAATTTTGGGGCGTAACTAGTCCGGGTGTTATGCGCTAAAATGCCCCCCTGCCACAGATTGCACCCCCTATTTAATCTCCGTCGAATATTATATTATATTAGACCAGAAATTTCTAGGTTTATGATTTAGAAATTACAAATTAGACCAAATGGATTTGATTATAAAATAAGCATTATAAAAAAATTACATGTTGTATAGGGAAAAAATATAAATTATTTTTTATATACAAGATGTATTTTTGATATTGCTTATTTAATAATAAAAATMATTTCGTACAATTTTCCATCATAAATATTTATTTAGTGCAAGCATTTTTGTATTACACGACAAATCCCTGTAAAATAAATATGACACAAAATAAACATTATATGAGAATTTGTATTCATGGTCTCGACACCTGTCACGTGTTAATTATAATAGTTATATCATATTTGATAACAATAAACCTATGAATTTATGTTGTAATATAATATATGATAGAGATTATGTAGGGGGGGCAAACTGTGGTGGGTCTTGGTCCTTTACTTTGGGGTATTTTTTCCTTCTAAGGAGTGAACTTGATGAAATGTGATGTTTGTTGCCATTTTGGGTGGATATTTTAATTTAGTTTATTAATCTTTAGTTATGGCATTCAGGCATCCCAAAACATTTATAGGAGACTCATCTATGAGTGAAGATGTGTAACTTTGTAAAAAATTGGCTGAAAGTCATAGAGACTTGAAACTTGATCAGTAGGTATTACTTGTTCACCCTACTCAGTCGACAAATGGTACCACTACAGTAGGTGCTGGGGTGTAACTGAATCAAAATGTTACTTAGTTTGAACATGATGAGATTCTGGGAGAAAAAGCATACATGAACATGAATGTGATAATAAATGAACATGAATACATATGCAGTCTATAGTTACCACAAAGAAGGGGAAAAAAATCTGGTTGTAGATCCATGTGAAAAAAATCTGACTGGCCATCTGAGATTTGTTTCAGAATTGAACATTTCCATAAGTCATTATTTTGGAGCTATTAAAGGATCTGGTTTAATATGTTTTAATATTCTAAACTAGAATACCCAAAGTTTAATATATTTGTCAATTTATGAATAATGAAATTTATTGAATATGACCCACTATATTTAAGACTGAAGCACAGCAGATCTTGTAAAGTTTAATATTTATGTCATAGTTTGTTTTTGGCAGCTAGGGTTAACCTATCAAGCTTACCTTTTGAGATATTATTTTGACTATAATTGAATTTGTATCTACATTTTTGGCAATTCGCCACAAACTGTTAAATGCTGTTTTGTTCTGCAGTTTGCCCTCATCACTACTGATCTTCAGTTATGTTTTTGTTCAGAGGTTAGTTCATCTGTAATTAATTCTTAAAACTTTCAATTGATTTCTTCTCTTACTGTTTCTCTCATCAGAGACAGAATAAAGTCCATGTTTTACCATGCCTACAACAGCTACTTGGAGAATGCTTATCCATATGATGAGCTCCGACCATTGACATGTGACGGACAAGATACATGGGGAAGGTATAGACCTTTTTTTTTTTGATGCCTTGGCTGTTAGATGACATGTACATTGCATGTGCTCTTATAATTAATAATGCAAATGTAATCCATGTTCTCTTTCAATGCCACAGTTTTTCACTTACTCTTATTGATGCCCTGGATACCTTACTGGTATGAATTTGTTTTTTGTTGTTGTTTTTTTTTCATGTATGTATGCATGTATTTAAAATATATTTGATGAAGCTTTGAATTAGAGTATTGTCTCATTATCTCAGATACTGGGGAACCACACAGAATTTCAACGTGTGGCTGCACTTCTCCAAGACAATGTGAATTTTGACATTGATGTGAATGCTTCAGTGTTTGAGACTAACATACGAGGTGAGCATGCGACACAACTCCGCCCAAATGTCTTTTTAGATCCATTCTTGTTTACTTCTCACCTCAGCTGGATAATTTACATATAACATTTTATTATTCGTTTAGGCCTTTTTTGTTTTGGGAACTGCAATAGATTAAAATGCCCATAAAAACCAAAATGAAAATAAAAACTAAATCTTTGTATCTAATGAGTCAATATGTTTCTTGCAAATTTACAAATGTATCAATTTATGAAGATATGCCCATATGCAAGACATATTGGCCCATCCCCTACAACTGGGTTATAATTGAATGTGCCAAAAGAGCAAGTCTTTGTTTTCTCTAATAAAATAGCAGATAGGCAACTAAGACATGAATCTGAAATAACTAACAATTTAGTTGTCTTGAATTCTCCAATGACCACCCCAATCAGTCTATTAATTTGTATGATTTATAGCCAACAGCGGACAAGTGTTATTTAAATTGCATGTATTAACATGTTAATGTGGCAAAACATAAAAGGTAAAGGTAATATGAATGTCTTTATAAAGTCTGGAAATATTAAATATTCTTATGCAATATTATTTAGTGACAGCTCATACTGGCTTAGTGATTAGCACTGTCGCCTTAGCTTTCCAGGCTAGGGGTTTGATTCCCGCATTGGGTCTGTGTGCATGGAGTTTGCATGCACTTCCTGTGCTTGGTGAGTTTCCTCCGTGTATTCCTGTTCAATCCCACAGTCTAAAGACATGCAGGTTAGGCTAATTGGCGCTCCCAAATTGCCTGCAGTGTGTATGAATGACAATCGGGCGTCAAGCTGGCAACCCGTGCTCGCAACCAACCCCATACACAGGGACTTGAGTTGAGAGTTAGAATGGATATTGTGACTGGTAGTTGGTATAGTGTGAGAAGTTCTGGCATTTTCAGAGAATATTTTGATTACAATTTCTTGTTCTTGTGAGACACTTACCAACTGCATCAATAGGAAGAATTACAAAAGAATTTGTAGAATTACAAAAATTATGAAACAGCTTCATATATGGAAATGCAACGTAAACAGTACATATGGTATTTAAAAAGAGAGAGCTGTTTTTAATTGAGGCAGCAGAGAGTATATATCTATAAATGTTTAACATTTATTTTTCCTGTTGAAGAGCTCCAAATTTGTATAATTTGTCATTTTGTCTGTGCACTCAGAAGGGCTGAATGTAGAAACGTTTTAGAAATGTTGTCATTATATGCTCTACAATAAAGCATGCATGTTTTCACAGTCTTCACATATTTTTCTAGGATTATTACTGTTGAATACATAGATTAACATGAACCGTACCACAGAGTAGCACTTAGTCTCATCATGGAATTAATGTTTCAAAACAATAACAATAACAAACCTACAAAAATGCCAGCTGTTGATGCAGGATCTACTTTTTAGATCTTTTTAGATACGAGATTGTATGTAACTAGGTAACCTTGTACTTTTAAACATCAGGTGAGTGACATTAGATTCAGAGGCCTAAAGTTTCAGACATTAGATTCATCATCAATTATAGTTCTGATCAGTTGATTTTCTGTGCATTTCAAGTGATTGATTCTGAAAAATGGCGATCAAAACCCCGTATGTGGCACATTTCTTTTCTGTGCACCAGGGCAGCTGCTCTGTAGCGGAAACACTCAATGCTGGTAACTGTGCATTAACAATGCAATGTCTTTATACATGGCTAACTGGGAACTAGCCCTATAGCGGTATGGCTAACTGGGAAATAAAATAATAAAATTTGTACAAAATACACCTTGACTTGAATAATACCAACTTTATTTATATCAGTCTCAGCTGAATTTTGGAACACCTTTTTTTGCATGAAATGAGGGTTAGGGGAATTTGGCCCTGATTATTTACGTTGTTATCGTGCTTCTGGGTGACAGACTTTACAGTTGGTGTGCAGAGTAGGACAATTAATCACCACCATGATCTCTGGTAATACACTTTGACATGCACCTAAATTTTGATTTGCTTTTGATTGACAGATGTGAAAAGAATTATTACAGTATAATAAAATTAAGAAGCATTGTACAGATTATTAATCAATCAATCGGTTTAAACAAACCGTTGATTAAATATGGAATAGTTACTGACTCCCATCATTACTTACAACTCAAGTTGCCATAGTTCATACAATGTAGCAATGGTGTTTTGTTTTTTTTTTGTCCTTTGTGCACAAAATCAGAAACTTCAATTAATGTTACTTTTAGCCATAATAATGTCTTGATTTTTCTTAAAACTTTGGTCAGACTAATTTAATAAATTGTCAACATGGTTTACTTGCTCAAGCTAATTTTAATTTTCATTTCTTCAGTGGTCGGTGGTCTTCTCTCCGCTCACCTGTTATCCAAACATGCTGGGATTGCTGTAGAGGAGGGGTGGCCATGCTCTGGTCCTCTGCTCCGGTTGGCTGAAGATGCAGCACGCAAGCTTCTCCCAGGTGAGAAAAGTGCTAGTTTACTTTTAATAATGATTACAAGTATAGCTGTAAGTAGCCATTAAAGGGGCCATGTATAATTGGACCTCACATTCTAGCAGTGTAAGAAGAACAGCAAGCAGGAAGAAGATTTGCTCCCAGTGATGTATAGGAAAATTGAAGATAAACCATCAAGCCATTGCTGAGAGATTGCTTTCCTGATTGACTTCACCAGACCCAGCAACCTTGCACTTCCCTTTTGGCAACTTGGCTGTCAATTTAATGTGTACATATCAAAAATCTGTGAAACAAATTTGCTTTGATTGGTCTCTTGATAAAATATGATAGTTACTGAGCAAAATGTGTAGAATCTTGTTTGACAGTTCCCAAAGTTTTATTTCAACGATTCGATCAACATAATTTCAACATACAGTGGGTGTAGAAAAGAATCACCCTTTAAAATAATCACAGTTATTTGCTTTGCAGCCTGAAATGACGATAGTTTTTGTTTCAACTAGCTGTATTTACTCAGTGCTACTTTGAACATCCAAGTGAAAGCTGACACCAACATGTCAGAAAAAAACATTAATTTGGGAAAGGATCACCATTTCCTAAAAATATTTGTCAACTCAATCAGGTTCAATTCAATTCAATTTTATTTGTATAGCGCTTTTAACAATTGACATTGTCGCAAAACAGCTTTATACAATCAAAAGAAGTAAGTTTGTATGAAATGTGAATGTGTGTGAATCAAAATGATCAGATTGTCCCTGATGAGCAAGCCGAGGGCGACGGTGGCAAGGAAAAACTCCCTGAGATGGTAATAGGAAGAAACCTTGAGAGGAACCAGACTCAACAGGGAACCCATCCTCATCTGGGTGATAACGGAGAGCAGAGATTGATCAGCATAATAATGTGTACTGGAAGTTCAGTATAACAGGAGATGTGTTAAAATTAAATGTAGTCCAGTTTGTTCCTAGAGGCTCAGGTAGACTGTAGGAAATTCCAGTTCTGAACTATCGAGCGACTGAAGTCACAGGACCGTCTCCGTGGAAAAGTGGAACCGTCCCCAGCTACCACACGCATCCCAGGCTGACCATACGGAGCATCCATGCGACGAGATCTCCAACCAGAAGCAGGACTCCAGGAGGGGTTAGACGGCTCCAGAGGGCAGAGGGGTCTGGATCATTGGCAGCTCAGGAGCGACATGTATGAGCGACATGTATCAACAGGGAGAGGAAGAAGGAGAGAGGGAGAGAGAGAGAGAGGAGACAGCAGAAGGGATGGAGAGATGGCAGTTAGGTACGGTCACAGTTAATATTTGCAGAACTAAATTTGGTGGTGACCATTTGCGGCTGCAGTCTTCAAGTCTTAAGAAGACTTGTTTAAGTCTTGGTTTTGACTAGGCCATGCAAGGACCTTTTCCTCCTTCAACCATTGTGGGGTGAGTTTTGCTATGTGGTTTGGGTTATTGTCATGTTAGAACGTAAACCTTCTTCACATTGACAACATTCTTAGAGGGCGGTAGATGTTCCTCAAGAATTTGAGGAGAATTATTGCTATTTATGGTGACTGTTTGGTACACATTATCTTGCATAATTTTGCTGTCATGTAAGTAAGCAGACAATGAGGTATTCAAGTTTTAAACACTAATTGTTCCATTGAGTTTCCACAGTTAAGTAAAATTAATGTTAAGGTTTTTTCTTTTAATGTTTAATTAAGGACAGGCTATTTAACAACACAAATACAATTATTACCTTCGCAATAACCCATTGCTAAACTGATGACCACTATGTTCTGTCTAGCATTCCACACACCCACTGGTATGCCCTACGGAACAGTCAACTTACTGAGGGGCGTCAACCCCACTGAAACTCCCATTACCTGCACAGCTGGTGTGGGCACCTTCATCCTGGAGTTTTCCACTCTGAGCCATCTTACTGGAGATCCTGTGTTTGAAGATGTGGCCAGGAAGGCTCTTGCTGCCCTCTGGAAAACTCGTTCAGATATTGGCCTGGTAAGAACCTTTGCTTTAGAGCAAAGTATTTTGGTGTCATTCTCTTATTACGTCCAATTCATCAGAGTTCATGCATTCCTGGTAGTACTGTGATAGTTCTATCCAGACCCTGATGCTTTTTTGATAAATGAAAATAATTAATATAACTAGTGATCTAGCGCTTTTTCCCTTGAGGTGGGCATGGCTATACACATCACTCAACAAAGCCAATCACCGTTATCGTTTACTATGTATAGACAGAGTATGTGGAAGACACGAACCAAAAACACTTCTGTGGAAGCAAATCACTAATCACTAATCATTGTTTGTTGAGGCTTCGACACTGTTTTCTTTCCAAGTGAAGAGAAACAATATTCACACATTCCATATGAAATTAATACACATTTACAGTAAATACTGTAATTTGCGTGTGTTTGATGAGGCATCGTGAAAAAGAAGGGATCAGAACAGTCATAACAGTGCTGAGCAGATCAACAGTCTAATCTGCAGCAAAGTTTCTCATCAGCTGAAGCATTAAAGAGTGTGTGGGGGCAGTGACAGAGTATTATCCAAAGAGAGAAATACATGTCAGTATTTACAGTCACTTTAAAATATTTGCATCAACTTTAACCATGCAGCATTTTTTTATTTTCGTATTGTTGCTGGGATCCTCTTCCACTCATTCATAATGATATCACAGAGCTTCTGGATGTTAGACACATGGTGCTTCGCCACCTTTCTTTTGAGGATGCCCCACAGGTGCTCAATAGGTTTCAGGTCTGGATACATACTTGTCTACTTCATTACCTTCACCTTTAGCTTCCTCAGCAAGGCCATGTGTTTGGAGTCGTTATCATGTTGGGAAACTGCCGTTCTCTAAGGGAAAGCATCATGTTTTGCTTCAGAATGTCACAGTACATGTTGGAATGTACTGTTCCCTCAATAAACCACAGCCCCCAAGTACCAGCAACATTCATGTGGCCCCAGACCATGATACTGCTACCACCACCATGCTTAAGTGTAAGCAAGAGACAATTCTCTTGGAACTCCTCATCAGGGGCGTCGCCACACATGCTGGACACCATCTGACCCAAACGAGTTTATCTTGGTCCCCAGAGAACAGCTGTCAGCATTAATCGAGGACAGGACAGTCTTCGTAGAAACCATCCCCAGCCACCACACGAATCCAGGCAGACCACACGAGGCATCCATGCGACGAGATGTCCAACCAGAAGAAGGACTCCAGGACGGGTTAGACGGCTCCAGAGGGCAGAGGGGTCTGGATCATTGGCAGCTCAGGAGCGACATGTATAGCTCGACAGAGAGACAGAGAGAGGGAAAGGAGAGAGGGAGAGAGAGAAAGGAGAGAGCAGAAAAGGAGAGAACAGAAGAGATGGAGAGATGGCAGTTAGGTCTGGTCACAGTCAACATGTGTAAGGTGAATGTATATTAGTGCAGAGTGCAAGCAGGGACTCCGGCAGGACTAAACTATAACAGCATAACTAAAAGGGAGAGCCAGAAGGAAACACAAACATGAGGGGGAACTGAGATGTAAAGCAACCGATCACCTCACCGTCAACAAACCTGAGTGATCAATGAGAGTGGGGAGGACAGCATCTAAACATACCAGTTCACCAGAATACTCTACGTCCATGAGTCCCCCAGATCTGCTCCTTTACCTAAGGCTAATCTATTTACAAACATGCTGCGCTAAATAAATAGGTTTTTATCCTAGACTTAAACACTGAGACTGTGTCTGAGTCCCGAACATTAATAGGAAGACTATTCCATAACTTTGGGGCTTTGTAAGAAAAAGCTCCGCCCCCTGCTGTAGTTTTAATAATACTTTAATAATAATACTTTGATGGAAGTAGGCGTGGCGGATCGTAAGACCACTCAGATACTGTGGCGCGAGACCATTTAGTGCTTTAAATGTCAAAAGTAGTATCTTAAAATCGATGTGAAATTTCACAGGGAGCCAATGCAGAGTAGATAAGACAGGGGTGATGTGCTCGTATCTTCTGGTTCTAGTGAGGACTCTCGCTGCTGCATTCTGTACTAACTGAAGCTTGTTTATACACCTAGTTGAACAACCAGACAGTAAGGCGTTACAATAGTCCAACCTAGAGGTGATAAAAGCATCAACTAGTTTTTCTGCATCATTTAGTGACAATATGTTTCTTATCTTGGCAATATTTCTAAAGTGAAAGAAAGCTATCCTGGTGATATTATCTACATGAGCTTCAAATGAAAGGCTGGAATCTATAATCACACCGAGGTCTTTTACTGTTGCACTTGATGGAACAGAAAGGCATCTAAAGTTACAGTGTGATCAGAAAGCTTACTTCTAGCTACTTGTGGTCCTATGACCAGAAATTTTGCCTAATAAATATTAGGCAAAAAATTCAGGCTTTGAAACCAGACAATTTAAATAATTCAGATGATCTAACCACATCACATCAGAACTTAGAACACTTTACTCCCCTTGAAGCGAGGGAACTAATTTCACTCATCTCTTCTTCAAAATCCTCAACCTGTATATTAGATCCTATACCGACACATTTTCTCAAACAGATAGTACCAGCAATAACAGAACCCCTGTTGAAAGTAATTATATCTTTACGATATACTAAAGATATATCATTAGCTCCAGCATGTACCACTATCTTAGAGAACCTATGCTGACCTAGAGCCCTAAGATTACCTGCTATGTCCGGTGCTCTGGCTCCCGGGATACACCTGACCACTGCCGCTGGCGCCCCCTAAAGGCCGAGCTAATTTCACATGTCTCAGTATAGAGTCTCCTATAACCAGAGCTCTTTCAGGTTTCTCAGCGGGTGCATCACTGAGGAGAGCGAACCTGTTGGACACGTGAAGCGCAGAAGAGGTGTGCTCCGGTGGGCTAGCCTTAGCGTTAGCTTTGGCTGAACGAGTATGCCGCCGAGTCGTCACCCACTCGCCCCGCTGTGAGGGCTCTACTGCCGGAGTCGGGCGATGATTATCTCCACCTGTGGCACCCAGACTTTCCGCTACAGGATTAACGCTGCTCTCGCGCTCTCTAACCCTCTCTAAAGTCTGGATGCGCTCCTCTAATGCTACTATCTTCTCCGTCAGGGTGCTAACTAACACACACCTATCACAAATAAAATTATCACTAATGACGGAGGAAGAATGTCTAAACATCCTGCACTCCACACACTGAGCGAGCTGAATGGTAGACATRATAACGTACCTTTGTGTCGGAGTTGTGATTATTTGCTGATGGATTCGCTTGTTGTTGGTCAGATGATACGCGCGTTCTCCCAAAAAGCGCAAAAAAACGGATAAAGTCCAGTAGTATTAAAGTGTAAAAACTAGTTTGTTATTTAGTAAAAATGGGAAAAATATATAATTATAAAAAACTAAATATAATCTAAAACGCTGTTACAAACAGACGAGGAACTTTGGCGGGAACAATATGAAAAACAGAAAGCTACGTCACAAAACAGGAAAACTCCTGTGTAACATAATAAAAATAACTTTAAGATTTTAAAGTTCCAGCATTTGTTACAGTAGACAATTTCTCTGTTAAACACAATGAATTTGAAATCCCTGTACCAAAAGGCTACAACATATTTGACGGTGCCATGACACGACAGCTTATTGGGGGATGTTGTGCCGGAAGAGATTGCACAGGCTTAGATGGACAGGGTTATTCTACAGGGATGATAATGGTGGCCTTAAAGCATGTGGGTACAACGGGTCCTGGAAAATGGTAATGGATACTCTGGGCATGTGACTTCACCATTGGCCCCCTTGCATCCCTAGGTATGTGCTCAGAAAGTCCTGAAGAGCAGAGATTGCTCTTGCTGGCCAGTTTTCACTTGTCTTAAAATCAGTTTGGAGCGTCCTATATGGTGGGATTTGATTTAATAGAGATGCAGTTTGAGTAGGAGAGATCCAGAGAGTGAGAGAGAGAGAGAGAGGAGAATAGGAGAGAGGCAGATTCCACAATGTACACACAAGTAATATTTTTGTAAACAAGATCTTTTGAATGCCTAACTATTGATTTATTAATAATAATGATTAATTAATTATTTAATCCAAATTATTTAATCTCAGTGGTATTAAAATTAGGCTGATCAGTCTATATACATGTTTCTAAGTTATTAAAACCAGGTATCAAAAATCGGTGTTAAATAATGTATAATCATTTACTTATTCCTGTCCTTGACTGCCCGCTGAATGATCAGTTTTATTCATTTAATTGGGTAATTAGCAATATTTTCTGGTGCCATTTGTAGCTGTTTGGTGTCTTTTGATTATTTTAATCATTAGTAAAATTACATACTTTTGCTGAAACAAGTTGAGGGTTAATCCTTACAATAAATGAAGAATACACTTCTTTTCAGGTCGGGAACCACATTGATGTCATTACATCCAAATGGGTTGCTCAAGATGCAGGTATTGGAGCAGGGATTGATTCCTACTTTGAGTATTTGTTAAAGGGTGCAATCCTACTACAAGATGAGGAACTTCTGAACATGTTTCATGGTATGAGCACATAGTACTTTAATACGATTTTATGTTTTTGCTACGTATCACAATTGATTGCGAAATATTACAAAGCAAGTATTACTAAAGCATATCACAAGCACCTTTTTGTCCTTCGATCTGAAATATTTTGCATTGCAGAGTTTGAGAAGTCAATAAAGAACTATACCAAGTTTGATGATTGGTACTTATGGGTGCAAATGCATAAAGGTACTGTTTCTATGCCTATATTTCAATCTCTGGAGGCGTTCTGGCCGGGGCTACAGGTGAGAGCACATATAGTGTCCCCTATATAAGGATTATTACTTCTCTTACTTCTTCCTTAGTTTTACATCATTCAATAATCCCTTGGTGTATTCTAACCAAGTGTGCATATTTGGTTTGTATGAAACTTTTAGAGTCTTGTAGGGGATATTGAGAGTGCGACAAGGACCTTCCATAACTACTGTACAGTGTGGCGCCAGTTTGGTGCTCTTCCAGAGTTCTACAGTATTCCTCAGGGCTATACTGTGGACAAAAGAGAAGGATATCCTCTACGACCAGGTACTTGTTTTTCAGGATTTTTGATTGCTAAACGTGATATTCCATTAATTAACTTTTTAAAGTGCATTATTTACAATGTAGCCGAGCACATTAATGGAAAGTCGAATGGAAAGAAAAAAATGTGGTAGAAAAAGGTGCACAAATAACAGGGATAACAGCCTGGAGAGGATTGTAAAACAAAGCCCATTCAAGAATATGCAGAGATTCATAAGGAGTGTACTGCAGCTGGATTCAGTGAGCCTTCATGAGCCCCCATGCACAGATGTATTCAGGAAGTGGGCTACAACTGCCTCATTCCTTGTGTGAAGCCACTCACCCTCTCAAACCAGAGACAAAGTCAGAGCATTTAATTTGGAAATGAAGCTCCCAGAGTTTTGAGGATAAGAGGAGAGGCACAGAATCCAAGTTGCTCGAGTTCCAATGTAAAGTTTGCACAGTCAGTGGTGGTTTGTGGAGCCGTGCTCTCTGCTTTTGTTGGTCCATTGTTATTTATCAGGTTCATGGTAAGCGCAGCTGTCTACCAGGAGGTTTTAGAGCATTGCATGCTTGCCTTTGCTGAACAGCTTTATGGACATGCCGATTTCTTTTTTTCAGCAGGACTTGGCACTTGCCCACACTGCCAAAAGTACTAATACCTGGTTTAGGCACGACGGTATCCGTGTTGTTGATTGGCCAGATTATATACCTGATATAATTTGTTACACCTATTAATGCTGTGTACTGTATATAACTACTTACATTAACAATGAATGATTGCCTTCCTTTTTTTCCACAGAGTTGATCGAGAGTGCCATGTACCTCTACAAGGCCACGGGTAATCCAGCATTTCTGCAGCTAGGCCGGGATGCAGTAGAGTCAATAGAGAAGATAAGTCATGTTAAATGTGGATTTGCAAGTGTGAGTACATGAATACAATTTTCCTCCTTACAGGTTAAACCTTGACAAAAATGATATATCTTAATCATAATTAAAATAAATAATAAAGTTAAATTAAGTCTACTGCTAAGGTTTAGTGTCCAGACGACTCCCTTAAAAGAAAAAGGTATTTAATTTCCAGAACATGCACCCATTGTTGGTCCATGACGTTCCAGATACGACGCTCTTAAAGCTGGGTTGTGCTGTAGACGTTCTGGCCAGGAAACCTGGCAAGGCTGACAGCAGGATGCACGGAATTATTTAAAAAACTATGACACACTAGAGCTTAAACAATATAACTTATTTTGACAAAACTAAACACGCCTCTGGAACAGAAAAAAGGAATTAGACAGTGAACATTGTCAAATTACAAGCAACAGAAGCACAGTTTGAGCATAGAGGTCCATCAGAATGCCAATAGGGGGCATCTGTGACAGTGACCGAAGAAATAAAATCAAAGTAAAAACACTTTCCAGCATCAGACAAGTTTGACAGTGCGTTGTGTTTTACTGTATTTATGGTGGGATGAATATATTTAACAATACAGTGTCAACATACAGTATGTTATGCAGCTCTATTCCTGTTCACATACAGAATACAGCAACTGACCATTTAAGTTAAGCCTTCTTTATTTGTCACATATACATTACAGCATAGTGAAATTCTTTGTTCGCATATCCCAGCGTAACCAGGGTCAGAGTGCAGGGTCAGAGTGCAGGGTCAGAGTGCAGGGTCAGAGTGCAGGGTCAGAGTGCAGGGTCAGAGTGCAGGGTCAGAGTGCAGGGTCAGTCATGATGCAGCGCCCCACAAAGAAAGAGCGTGGCCTAGGCTTTTTATTTCAACCCAGCTGGAGTCGTACCTCATTACATTAGTTCAGTTCGTTTATCCGTATCAATCAACTATGAAATGTGCCCCCTAATTGGCTATAAAGCAATACTGTAGCCACACAAATTCAATATAAAATAAATTCAAGTTCTGTTTTCTTTGTATAGGAATTTCAACGATGGATATTGTTGCAAAGCAGTTGCACAGGAATAACTATTTAATTAAAAAGTGAAACCCATATATTAGAAGTATTCATTTATTTTCCTTCTGATTATTATGGCATACAGCTAATGAAAACCTACAATTCAGGATCTCAGAAAATTTGACTATTTTTAGAAAGTTCAATATTAGAGACTCATGGTGTCACACTCTAATCAGCTAATTAACTCAAAACACCTTTAAAGCTTTCCTGAGCCTTTAAGTGGTCTCTCAGCCTGGTTCAGTAGGCTACACAATCATTGGAAAGACTGTCGAGTCGACAGTGGTCCAGAAGATGATCATTGACACATGGAGGGTAAGACACAAAATGTTGAATGGAAGGGGAAAAAATGTGGTAGAAAAAGGTCCACGAGCAACAGGGATCACCACAGCCTTGAGAGGATTGAGAAGTGACGCCCATTTAAGAATTTGGGGGAGACTCACAAGGAGTGAGCTGCAGCTGGAGTCAGTGCTTCAAGAGCAACCATGCACAGATGCAATCTTTGGCCTTCTGATAGGTGTATTGTCCATGGGCATATTGTGAAAAAAGGGACTATGTATGTTATGAAGCACATAATGCACCGTGCTCAATATTGTCTTAAATGATCAGTACTATAGGGCTGTTTTTCAGCGAGTGATCCAAGGACTGTTAATGGTGGTCATTTGACATTTTGATGTTCGTACATTCGACACAAAGTTGCCCGTAATTATGGAGTTGACTTGATTTACCCTCACCTTTGTAATTCTTTGTTTTTATTTTTTTTTTGTTTGTGTGTTTCCAAAGGTAAAGGACGTAAGGGACCACAAACTGGACAACCGGATGGAGTCTTTCTTCTTGGCTGAAACTATAAAGTACCTTTACCTGCTGTTTGATCCTGACAACTTTATTCACAATACAGGCACAACATTTGAGCTAGGCGGGGCACATGGTGACTGCATTCTGGGGGCAGGGGGTTATATCTTTAATACAGAGGCACATCCACTTGATCCTGCTGCTCTTCATTGCTGCAGCAAAGACCAAGATGAGCGTTTGGAGTTACAGGACATCCTCCTGAGCATAACAGAGACTTACAAGCCTTCAATGGACCAGTCCGAAGAGGCTTTGGTAGACAGAAACTCAGAAAGAATCACCTTAAGTGTTCAAGATAAAAGAAAGGCATTTCACCTCTCCTGCCCAATGGAAAGTTTCAGTGCTCGATTTGGAGTTATGGGTCAAGTCTTTTCTGACGGCAAATAAGCAGAATTTCAGACACAAAATGGCTTTAAAAGTTGAAGATTTATAATAATTAATTATGTAAAATAAAACATTGCTTATGGACCCAGACTTTTGGTTCTTCCTGTATATTCACTGAAAAGATGTGAAATCCTATCTGTTCCTAATGCCGAATAAAATTGAGGAATGAAAATGTACCAAAAATGTCATTAAAATAAACGAGGCCAGCAAATCATGACACGTTTTTAAGTAACTTTCTGTAACCCTATGTTGCGTTGCCCATTTAAAGGATTTTCCCTTGTAACTCTTTTATATTGTGATATGTTCTCAAGGTGTGGGGCGCGTCCCCCTAATGTGCAATACAGACATGACAGGATGGGGCGCAATGAACGGGTAGAGATTAGTGGAAAATAATAGGAAAGCACCTATTCATGCTTTTCTTTATTGACAACGAAGATCGTACAGTCAAAACAAAACAATGACAGACAAAGTACTGGATCATTTAATACACGTAAATTAAATAACATCAGTTGGGGGTCGGGAGAAAAAGTGGAACCAGAGTGCAACAATAACGGTTTCACGTCGGAACGTTAATTGCAATGGAACAATATAAGGAAACGTTCGGTATTATATATGTACTTATCATTCATTCCAATGTGTATTTTTGTTTCAAAAATTATATTTTATCAGGCAGTACTAGTCTGGCATTCCTTGTTTCCAGTCTGGCAACAAAGTTGCATTTGATCCTTCAGGCGCTGAACAAAAGTTAAGATCAGTAGCGTTCTACGCTTTTTGTTGGTGTGAGGCATTTTGCGATGATGAAAACATTCATTGCGCAGTAGAGAATAATGGGGTTTACGCTTTCAAACATGTATATTTTAAGCGCTTAATCGAGTAAAAGTACAATGTAGAGAAGAAATATATGTATATGTATCTTATTTGCGGGTTTATTTATGCGTATATTGAAGCCGGAGATGCGAATATAAAAGTAACTTCACCGTGGTTACAAACACGTGTTATGCGCTAAAATGCCACCCCATATAATCTCCTTCGAATATTATATTAGAACAGAAATTTATAGCTTTATGAATAACAAACTACAAATTGGACCAAACGAATTTGATTATAAAATAAGCAATATAAAAAAAAAAAAAACATGTTGAATAGGATTTTTAAAAATAAATATTTATTTTTCATATACAAGATGTATTTTTATATTGCTTATTTTATTATAAAAATCATTTTGTGTAAGTGTTCATCATAAATATTTAGTGTAAACATTTTTGTATTACATGACAAATTCCTGCAAAGTCAGAATATAAACATTTATATAAGAATTTGTATTAATGGTCTTGATACCTGTGACGTGCCTAGGGTAAATTATAATAGTGATATCATATTTGATAATAAACCTATAAATGTATGTTCTAATATAATATCTGATAGAGATTATTTAGAGGGTGTGCAATCTGTGGCAGGGGGGCATTTTAGCGCATAACACTGGGTCAGTAGCGTACTGTACGTAGTGGGCATAAAAACATCAATTGATAAATTTGTTACATGGACCACAAACAAGCAAGCGATTCAGCCTCATCAACCAAAAAGAAAGAATGATGAATGAAAGGTTATGAAGCCTATCTTGCTCTTGGATTCATGGTGGGGGCAGAGGAGAGTGAGTGAGTGAACCATAACAGGATTTGAAGTACTGGTTTGAGGAGCCCGATGAGCTCCGTCTGACACCACACAGATATTACAGTAGGTAACGGAGGGTGAATGCGCACAAAGTAAATATTCCTACCTAAAGTCTCAGGAGAATTCTTGAAACTGATGAGAGAAGAGCCAATGTCAGAATTGGTGTCAGAAACAAGAATGGGTAAAGTAGAACAGTGTAAATCGGTAGAAGAGTTGGTTGAAGAAGCATCCTGAGGGTGAGGGCGGTCCTCCTGGAAGGTCATGTACCAAATTGAGTGTACTCTGGCTGTCAGCATGAAGATGTGCGGCAGGAGCCCGAGTCGACTCAAAATTGCCATATCCTGATTAGAATAAAGGCAAAACATACAAATATTTAAAATAAACTAACAGTAGTGAAGCAAGATGCTAACCCAAACCCTAACTCAGTGCTCTGTTGTGTTGAAACTAATATTAACAACAGGAAAATATAGTATATATATATATATTCAGGGGTTGGACAATGAAACTGAAACACTGGCCAGTTTAGGGTTGGAGCTAAATGTGACCAGCCTGGTGGCCGATCTTCATTGATTGCACATTCCACCAGTAAGAGCAGAGTGTGACGGTTTAATTAGCAGAATAATGGCACAGTTTTGTTCAAAATATTGCAATATACGTGTCAACATTACGGGTGACACATCAGAGTTCAGAAGAGGACAAATTGTTGGTACGTGTCTCGTTGGCGCATCTGTGACCAAGACAGCAAGTCCTTGTGATGTATCAAGAGCCGCGGTATCCAGGGTGATGTCAGCATACCACCAAGAAGAATAAACCACATCCCACAGGAGTAACTGTGCACGCAAAAGGAAGATGTCTGAAAGGGAAGTCCGGTTGCTAACCCGGTTTGTATCCTAAAAACATACAACCACAGCTGCTCAACTCACAAATGTGGACCTCAACTCTCCTGTTTCCACCCAAACTGTTTGTCGGGAGCTTCACTGGGTCAATGTAAATGGTCAGGCTGCTACACTTCAAACGCCGGTTTCAATGGTGCCGGCAGTGAAAATCTTGGACTGTGTACAATGTGAAACGTAATGTTCTCCGATGTTTCCACCTTCACTGTCTTTCCCACATCCGGTGTGAAGAAGCCCCAAGTGTACCTCCCAGACTGTTGAATGCCCAGAGTGAAACATGAGGGTGGATCAGTGATGGTTGGAGGTTATTAAGCCCAATCTTCATTGATTGCATGGCCAAAATTGTTGTCACCCCTGAAAATTTTCCAGAAAATGAAGTATTTCTCACAGAAAGGTACTGCATTAACCATGGGCATCGCTAGGCCATTTTTAAGAGGGCTTTAGCCCCCCTAAAAATACTCCATAAACTTTACACAAATTATTGATCACCCACGTCATCTTTAAATTCCATATGAAATGGACACGTGGCGGCAGACTTCGGCTCCTTCGGCTCCTCCCCGTCTTTCAGCTCGGTCTTCGATTCGCCATCACAGAGCGAGGATTAAGCCAAGGTGTGTGTTTATTATAAATTATTTCTGCATCGGTGCAGTCCTTTCTCATAAATACAGTTTACTAAATGTCATGAGGGATTAATCAGTTTACTGTAAATTTTCACTGTGTTCACCCTCATCACACCAGCTGTTTCCTCTAGTGAAAATGAAGCTCTTAATACATACTCTATGAACCTATAGTCTACTTTATAAAACAATCATGCTGTTACTGTTTTAATTGGAAAACCTAACTGTCTATATAATACATTGCACAGTGCATATGGCATTAACTACCATAGAGTTATGCACATAAATGATTAAARACAGWGACAGACAGCATTCAGTGCACTCGTTTTAACTGCATAACAGTGTGATTTACAGAGATAGAAAAATTCTGTTTTTATAATAAATATGATATTATATTAAATAATGTCCCAGATCTTAAAATACATTTATTAGCCGAAAGAGTAGGTTTTTTTGTCACTTTGATTTAGAAATAAATTTTTTTTTTAATGAATAGAATAAAAAATTTAAATATGCTTTTTTTATTACGTTAAAACAATGTTTGTCTATATTAATGAATTTGAATAAATAGACTAGTAGCTATGAAATTAACACTAAATTAAACTAGATAACATGATAAACAAAGTTTTAATATTTATATGTAACTGTCGATGGAAGGTTTTTCGAGTCACATGGGAGTAGGTCTCCAAATGAGCAGCAGGTAAGAATAGAACCCGGGCAGCACATTAACACTGTGTTCCCAACATTTACTGAAGTCATTGTATCAGAAAGTATTTTTTCACATTTTTATGTCTGACAGTTTCCAACCAAAAGCAGCAGTACTGTCAAATAAATAACAGATAAATGTTTAACATTATTGGCTTCCACCAATAATGTTCAACAGTTTATTCCACTGTTTAATAATTTTAACACCAATAATGTTAAACAGTTTATTCCATTGTCCAGCCTCATAGGTGTGTTGTTTAAACTGCTAATCAATGTAAGTTTAAAGTTATATGCTGTTTTTTTTTTTTTATTGTACTTGAATATAGAAAAAGGTTTATACAGTAAACAGTGTGTTTGTGTGTGTGTGTGTGAGTGAGTGAGTGAGTGAGGAAGAGTACTGATCATTTGAGTACTGAATCTGAACAAGCCAAATATGTGTTAAACATCTATTTGGCCTGAGCCCCTCTTAACTGAAAATCCTAGAAACACCCCTGGCATTAACACATGTTTTGCTATACACATGTTTATTATACAGGGTGGGTCATTTATTGGTCTGACACTAACCCACATTGGATAGATCCCTCCAAGACTGTTGGAACTAAAAAAGTGATGGTATGGTGTGGTATATGGGGTACAAAGATAGTGGGGCCATTCTTCATCAGTGGAAACCTCAAGGCCACTGGATATTTGAAATTGCTACATGATGATGTGTTTCCCTCTTTATGCACTGAAGCTGGCACGTTCCCTGAGTTTTTCCAGCACGATGGTGCACCACCACATTATGGGTGTCAGGTCCGAGTATTCCTAGATGAACAGTTTCCTAAAAAGTGGATTGGTCGTCGTGGGCCAGTTGAATGGCCCCCAAGGTCTCCCGATATGACCCCCTTAGACTTTTATCTTTGGGATCATCTGAAGGCAATTGTCTATGGTGTGAAGATACGAGATGTGCAGCACCTGAAACTACGGATACTGGAAGCCTGTGCTGGCATTTCTCCTGCGGTGTTGCTATCAGTGTGTGAAGAGTGGGAGAAGAGGGTTGCATTGACAATCCATCACAATGGGCAGCACATTGAACACATTTTATAAGTGGTCAGAAACTTGTAAATAACTCATGAAAGAATAAAGTTACGTTAAAACCCACCAGCACACCATTGTTTTTCTTGTGAAATTCCCAATACGTTCGATGTGTCACATGACCCTCTTCCTATTGAAAAAACAAAAGTTGGATCCAAGATGGCCGACTTCCAAATGGCCACCATGGTCACCACCCATCTTGAAAAGTTTGCTCCCTCACATATACTAATGTGCCACAAACAGGACGTTAATATCACCAACCATTCCCATTTTATTAAATGCCCACCCTGTATTTGTGTGTATTGGTACAAAAAAAAAAAAAAGATAGGAAAAAAAGCTAATTTGACATAATGTCACACAAAACTACAAAAATGGTCTGGAAAAAAATAATTGGCACCCTTTCAAAATTTCAAAATAAATAAGATCACACCTGAAAGCAGATAAAAAGGAGAAAAGTTCACTTAGTCTTTGCATTGTTTGTGCATGGACAACAGAAAGAGGAAAAGAGAATCGTGTGAGGACTTGAGAACCAAAATTGTGGAAAAATATCAACAATCTAAAGGTTACAAGTCCATCCATCTCCAGAGATCTAGGTTTGCCTTTGTCCACAGTGCGCAATGCAGTACTTTTTCTGTGAAAAATAATTGATTTTCTGGAAAAAAAATTAAAGGGTGCCACAATTTTTGGCCATGACTGTATTAATAGAAACAACCCATACCATATCTTTGTGTGACCCAGGTCCATAAACTGGAAGAGGCATTGCTCATTGTGAGGCATAGTGAATACTACTAACTGTTGGAGCGTGTTTGTATTAGATTTTTTGAAACTTATTGTTTCAATATAAATAAGGTTTTTAATTTATTCATTCATCTTCTATACCGCTTATCATGTGTACATGGTCAGTTGGGCCTGGAGTCTCTTCTAGAAGACTTTGGGCATGAGGCAGGGTACACCTGGACAGGGTGTCAATCCATCGCAGGGCACACACACTCCGGGCAATTTGAGAGCGCCAGTTAGCCTAATCTGCATGTCCTTGAACTGTGAAAGGTAACCAGAGTACCTGGAGGAAACCCAGACAGCACAGTGAGACCATGCAAACTCCACACACACAGACCAGAAATGGGAATAAGTATTTAAGATTTTTATTGAGTATTTATAAGTATTTATATATATATATATATATATAC
>QMIH01000020.1:90128-140789 GCA_003987875.1 Clarias batrachus | reverse complement strand
TATATATATATATAAATATCGTAGACTGATTTTAAGCCAGTAGAAAATATTCTCTCTTACAATAGCTTATTAGCAATTTACCAATCCATGTAATTAGTAATTTAGGTAAGCCTCCATATGATTTAATTCTCTAACGACCGCATGTTATCCATTAAGAAATGTTTAATGCACAGATATAAAAGGAAAACGACATGCAAGTAGGCATTTAAAGTACATTTTAAAGGAATTAAATAGCCAACTAGCGATAGCGACAATCTGAATCACACATTAATGTCAACAGTATTATACAGGCCCAGTACGATGGCGTAAACAAGACATGAAAATTGAGATCCATGATTAAGATCCAGCTTGATGTACCTGATACCTACATTTAGCGTAATGTAACTGAACTGAAGTTCTTAAACATATTTTGGGTAATTTGATTAAGTAGGTATACATTTAATTTCCAATTCAGTCAAAAGTTAGCTCATTTGTTTGGGCAAATTGTTATATTAGTGGAATTTGAGAGCAAGCGCTATTTGTATTTTATAATGTTTTAAGTAAATGATTAGATACATTTATTCTAAAATTGTTAGTTTAGGGAGGCATGATGCCTTAGTGTTTAGCATTGTCGCCTCGCATCTTCAGGGTTGCAGGATTGAATCTCACCTCCAGTCGGGTTGTGAGGAGATTGCATGTTCTTCCCGTGCTTGGTGGCTTTCCTCTGGTTATTCCACAGTCCAGAGACGTGCAGTGTTCTAAGATGTGCTTCCAACTTACCAGTAGTGCAGTGAATATGTGGTGTGTGTGTGTGTGTGTGTTTGTGCCCTGCCTTGTCTCTCAGCTTTCCTGGGATAGGCTCCAGATCACCTTCAACCCCCACACACACAAATCCCTGCAAACCGGATAAATGGTATCGGTAATGGAAGTGTTGGTTAGATGCATGCATTTGTTAGCACAGAACACAAGTAACTGTTTACTTTGTCAGCAGTGTAGTATAAACATAAAAACAACAACAGTTGCCATTCATATTACTAACAATGTTGTGAATGAGAGTCCTGTGCAAAAATTGTCCAGCTAATCATTTTGCCGACAGTTTTGGTGTACAGTCAGTTGGCTATATTTGACAATAAAACACTTCGATTATAATTTTATGTTAGAAATACAATCACAGCTGAAAGTATTGGGACATCAAACTTTTCATTGCCATAGACCCTTGAGTTTGAGATCAAAGTACGTTTATGAGATGATGGATAAGAATTTCAACCTTAGTTTCTGCTTTGGTAAGAAGCCTGGGATATGGCTCCATTTGTTAAAATGAATAGTGCTGAATATTTTCTCTTGGTTTGAGTTGGATTTTACTTTTGAGAACTGCATTTGTTAAAAAGGATAACCAAACATAAACTCCAAAGAGTAAACAGGAAAGCCAGGTTTAAGCTGAGGAAAGAAATGTAATAGATCAGAACCATTGCACAAGCTTTTGTCATAGCCAGTTCAGCAATGTGGAATGTCCTGAAAACTAAATAAATCACTGGGTTACACTGGGTGTATAGCTAAAAATGGCTTTGTTGTTCCAGTAAGTTCTAAGGAAAATATTTTACTTCATGGTGAAGTAAGTTTATTTCAGCTTTCTTTGGTATTTACAAACAATAATTTTCTTAATTATACAGTCCTGGCCTGTAACCTTGGGTGATTTAGCTTATGCTATGTTGATTAGCTTATGCTAATGTTGCATTTTTAGGTGATACGATCATAAGACAAACTGAGTCCACTTTGGGTCTGAAAACCCAACACCCTTAAATGTCAGTTTATGCTATACATGTTTTGTTTATGTAAATTTTTTTTCTTTCTGACCCCTGTACAGATTTGAGTAGTGATATGAATGTGAATGGCATCACTACTGCAGATGGGGACAGTCAGCCTGTCCCCCACCCTTCTCCTCCTCCTTATCCCCATCAAAACCATGAGTCCGTCATGGTATATGACTACTTGTGGGCTGCAAACCATTACAATTCTGCCATGGGCTCAGACTCTAGTTGTGACACAGGCCATGGAACAGTCCAAAAACAGCAGCAACATCCCCATGCCTTTCAGGGACAATACCAACTCAACAAAACAGTTGGGAGTTCTCAGCAACCCCAAGTGATGAGGGAACAGTACTTGGGGTTAGAAATTCCTGGCCAACAACATGGTGGGATGCCTGTGACAATACGGTATTCTCATGGCATGTATGGTGTTTATCCAAACCAGGTGCACACCGGCATTTCACCAATGCAGCATCAGCAGCCTCCAACAGTGCTTCATCAACAAGAGCACCAGCAGCAGCCCCCATCTGATCATCTGCAGGCACGGCAGCAGCCTTATGGCCTCGTGCCAAATGGAGTACCCTGTTATCAGTCTCAGCATGCATATCTGTCTTCTGAACAGTCTCAGTCCATGACGTCAGTAATGCCTACTGCACAGATTTTTACCCCTCTACAAGGAAGTCCACAGCACTCTCACATAAACCACAGGAGTTCTGAGAGTTCCATGCCAGTGCAGCTACAAGTAATGTCACCTGCCAAGCATGATCATGGTTCACCTCAGAGAAAGCAGAATCCAGGGAGCAGCACTATGGCCCATTTCTCTGGGATTCAAGGTGAATATTACTTGATTAATTAATTCTATTTGTTTAATATGATAAATCTGAATTTGAGTGTTTTTATTATTTGATTAGCATCAAAACCATTCATTATCCTGTCGTACAATAGGAAGACACTAAATGATGCTAATTAAAAAACAAGTTTCTGGAATCCTAATTTGTTTATTATCGATAAAGAGTACAAGGATTGCCAAACTAAACAAATGTGATTGTTGCTGGAACTGTACATGCTTTTATGAAATGTATCCGCTTCTATGAAATAACCTTTACTGATTCTATATAATATAACATGACCCTGTTCGAAACCTCCATTCTGAGGGAAAAGTTGCAGTGCAGGCCGAGATCATGCTCAGCTAAGCTAAGGTTTTGGATTCCCCTTGTTGTACTACTTGGGTGGCTCTGAGTTGTTTCTGTGTCCTAATAATAATATGCACATTTTTCTCTAGTTTTGCATTTTTAAAAAAAGTCATTTTCATATTCAGGTAGCAGTTAAATGTACACCATCAAAAGTAGTGGTAACTTTGATTCTTTGGTCGACACAGGCCGGCAGGACCTTTGTATAACCGGTTTATATATTTATTGTTTTTATTTTTAATCGGTCATTGACCAGTGTTGTTTTGCCACATGGATCTGTGCTGCTTGAGTTTTGTTAATCTTCTTGGGCTTTATGAGGAAGAGCCGTGTGAAACTGCTTGTCTCTGCAGAGTATGCACGGCCGTCAGTACGCTCTTCTTATTCTTTTTACCATCCACGATCGATTAATTGGTAGTGGACACACTGATCTTGCACTACCGCCCATGTATATACTCTTATGTGTGGGAAACACTGTTTTATTGTGTGGCAGTGATGTTGGGCTTCAAACCTTACTGCAGTTTGGTGGTGGCAATCTGACCAAAAAATTTAATTCAATTAAATTTCATTTTTATAGTGTGTTTAACAATGGACATTGTAGCAAAGCAATTATTGAAATAATTCTGAATATAAGAGATCGTGACAAACCTTACTGCTCTCACACACTTTTTCTTTCTCTCTTTCACCTCATGCTCATAGGGATTAATTGGTAAAGCTATTAAAAATGTATATATTAAGTATATTTCAATTTATTAGGGGCATTCAGCTTAAACTGGGTCACAAAATGGATAATTCAGTGAGGATTTTGCACAGTGAACTCTGGCACGATTAGCAATGACTGCATTACTACGTAAAAGAGAGAACCAGAGGGAAACACTTACATGAGCAGGTGCTGGGATGTAAGGCAACCACTTCACCACCAACTAAATGAGTGGGGGTGACACTATCCAAACATTCCAGTTCACCAAAACTCTGTCCATAAACCCTAAAGATTTGTTCCTTTACCTCTAAAAAAAAATATTCACAAAATGCTAAACAATGCTTGGCTAAACAAAAAAGATTTCAGTCTAGGCTTAAACCAGGAGAGGCAAATCAGTCTCATTAATAATTCACACAGAAGACACGATGCACGCACGCATATCCCAATTCACATGTGTGAAACCCAATTCACCTGCACAAAAAAAATATGCACATTTAAGTTATTACTTTATTTCATGTTTCATTAATGAACTTCCCCGAAAATAACACATCTAAACACCTTTATCATCTTTATAAACACTTCAACCTCATTACTTGTTTGTCAATCAAGACAGTCAGTTACAGTTTTTAATTTGGAGAATAGATGTTTCTATGGGTCACAGGGTATTCTGATATATCTCAGTGGCACCATGTTTGCTTTTATTTCAATTCAAATGATCAGAGGCATTGGGATAGAAGTTTGTATTTCTGATATAAACTCTAATGTCTACAATACAAACCAAAATAGAAAATATTTTTAAATCAGTTATATCAGTAGGTGGTGACATGTGGTTGCTAAAAATGTACTTAATTCATTTATTTATCCAAAAAATTTGATTTATCCAGTAATGCAATAAGTGAAGCCTTGTGTCTTGTGGGAGAATTATGTTTATTGTAAAGAATCGAAAATCATGGCTCTCAATTTATCCATTCATGCAGCTTGGAGTGAATTGTCAATAATCATAAAAGACTGTTTGAACAGTTAAAAGAGTTAATTGACAAATAACACCAGCATTACATGGCAGCTTGCGAAACATGTTAGAGTACAGCATTTTACTGTAGTCTATTTTTTGTCTGATTCAAGTATGGGGGTGCATTACAATTCTTTATTTGCATTCTGCAAAAATAAAGGTTGCAGCTGGCATATAGATGTTCAGATGTAGTTGTCCATGCATATTTATATATATATGAAATATTCATATTTTTGTTACATTAAGTCATAATGAATGATCAATTCACCACACTCAAATTGTAAGAACAATAGTCAGTCATATTAGTCACTCAGCTATTTTTACTATGCTGAGTGATTGCATTGTTTCATTTGAAAATGGAAAACTGTGTATTATGCTGGTTTCTTTCGGCCTACTAGTATGTGGATGTGTTAACCTAACCTAGTGCATCAGTGTTTTCTTGTATCCTGGCTGTTTTCTCTGTATAAACTGAATCTGTGTGCATTATCTCAATATCTGTTTGTAAGCAGTAAAGCATTGTTATTATAATGTTATCATCTGGTGTTAAAGAAATTGCTATTGAAGGGCTGCGTCTCAACCCCATGGAGCATCACTGAGGGTCCTACAAAACAAAGCATGTGTGGTAGGGTGGCTCGAGAATGAGGCCCATTGATTACAAGAAGCATCCAACCCAGAATATACTCCAGCAAGCCTGGCTTTACTTACTGTAGATCGACCCTATGCAAACCTTTCAACTGTATAAGCCGAGTAAGCGTTGAGTGGATTCTTTGAATTGCCACCTTCCACAATGGCATAGAAAGGCTGATGCCAATTTCAGATTCCTGTCTAGACTATTTTTATACAGATTGTGGTATTCACAAGACCTTAAGTGTGAATATAATATGGAGATCAGTCCTTTAGTACTAAAATTGAGAGTAATGTTATATAAAACTGAGGTAGGAGGGAGATAGCAGGAAAGGAAGGAAGAAAATTATCTTTAAGTGACGAATCTAAAAATATCTAAAGATGTGCTTGTTTGGGGAGTCAGAGGCTCTGCAAACCTCTTCAAAACCTTAAATAAACCATTGGTATACAGGTCTTTAAAACATGTTAAACCACTAAGAGCCCACTGTCCAAATGACAAGACCAATGTTAAGGGGAAATATAAATAATTCTTAAAGAATGGCCCAGAATTGATCCTGATGTAAACTTATAGTGATAACGAAACCAGTTAAAGATCCTTACAGAAGAAAGCACTATGGGATTGGATGTAAGATGAAAGGCTTTGAATGGTAAAGAAGAGTATACTAAAGCTGGGAGAGATGAAGTGACAGTTTGTGATTTAATTAAATACACAATTTGTTTCAGGGCAGTGAAGCCAGTATAGTATCTTTTTTATGTTAGATGCTCAATAATAATGAATAACACTTGAAAGACCCAAACCACCAACTTCATGCCCCCTTATGTCCCCTAATATGTTTGCTGACCCAATTAGTTTTGTTTTTCAAGATAAATGAGAATATATACTGATTGATTAAATGGGAAGAAGAGTTGGGTAGAAGATTGAAACATTTAAAGAAACGTATTATTGGAGTATTCCAGCTAAAACAACGAATAGGAGAGGAGGAATGACTCTCTCCCCCTCCCTACTATGGGATGACTGTCACACACACACACACACACACACACACACAACGGAAATGCTGCTGTATCGAAAAAACTTATTTAACAAGAAACCTCACTAGTGCTCCCACACACTAACGGAATCAGTGCTGTAAAGTAAAAATGAAAAAAAATTAACCTGCACTTTTCCTTTGAAAAGAATCACGACAGAGCAGTGTTTCCATGAGTGTGTTTGTGTGTGTAAAGGCGAGATGAGGAGGAAAGGGGAACACTGTCCAATGATGCACGTGCACACACACACACACACACACACACACACGACCGGAATCAGTGCAGATCAGTGCATTAACCTCTATAGTGGCTTTTGCTTTACACCCGCAGTACAACAGTACATGCGTGACACACATGCAAACACAAAATAAAAGACGCTTACATGCACACACGTGGTCAGTGTTATAGTAAACGGTACATACGCGCACGGATGTTGCGAGTAAGAGACGCGCATCAAGACCGAGTTTCATGGGAGACGATTACCCACAATTCTGCAGCGCGTGTGAGAGAGAAGAACCATTGGCCCAGTTGCATCAAAACAAGAAACGCATGTGTGCTACGTGACACTGAATAATATATGGTACTCGTAAATCAAAGAAGTCAAAATTAATGACAAATTTTTGCTCATTTTGTGGAACGTCCACAAATTGGGTTACTCGCAATCCGAGAATTGGCACATGTATTTCTTTGAATTTCTTGTAAAATTAAACAGGGTACCCATCAGGGCCTGGAGATGTACTACTTTTCATTTCCTTGATGGCCCTACTAATTTCTCCCTGCTCGAGATCATTCTTTGAATCCTTCATCTCCTCAGATTGTAAAGTTGGAGTATCTAGGTTGCCTGAGAGATGTTTTATGTTTAACGTGTTTGAGGGAAATTTTGAAGTGTAAAGCTCAACATGAAATATTGTGTCATTCGAATGACTTGTTAGTTTGTTTGGAGTCTCTTATTTGAGGGATAAGACAAGGCAGCTTGACGTTTCAGCCGATGAACCGCCTAGTTTTGTCCCTATACTCATAGAAGAAACTGTGTGTCCTGAATATTTATTGATCTGCATGTGTTGTAGTTATTATTTAGTTTGTAATTAAAACCGTTTCATGATATAATTTGGCTGTTTGTGTTTGAGAATATAATTTGTCCAAGTCTAGAATAGATTGTGACAGTGCTTGCACTTTTATACTATGCTGTTTATTTTGCAGAGTAGGATATTATTCGGCCTTTTAGATAAGCCTTTATTTAGAGTTTAAAGTAATGAGTAGGACACTGAGGCCATTTCATTAGTCTCAAGAAAAGTATCTATACTGGTCAAGATAAAGTCACAGAATTTTTTGCTGGATAGCAGGAGTGGATTGAGTTTCCACGATAGTCGTTCCCTGATGTTTAAAGAAAAGTGTGTAGCACAACAGATTCATATAAGATTCATAACTGTAACAGTAGCTAATTAGTTAATTTACTTAAGCATTGAAATAACTAAGCTATTTTAGCTTATCTGTTGGGATTTATGTTTACTTTTTTTAAGGTAAAGTGCAGATTAATTTGTTTTATTTATTTATTTATTTATTTATTTTAATTTACTTTATATTTTGTATTATTTATTTTTATGTATTAATTCTTTTGGCCCATAGAATGAATAATTTCCATTTTCCAGTTCCCATTATTTCTTATGGGAAGATTCTATTTAGGGCCCTATGACATCAGTCTTATGTCGTCATAGTGTGTGAAGGGCCCTCTTGTTTTCCTTAGGATTATTAGATTTTTTTTTATACTCCTCCTAGGGAAATTATACAATCGCTACCAAACTGGGCCAAAGAGATCTAAAGACATTGAGGATGCAAAATTGCGGAGGGATTTTYGATATCTCAAACGGGTCAGCCATGCTAATGTCTTAAACGTATGCCTAAAAATGATTAATGCCACACAGAAAGTTATTATATTGAGTGACATTATATTCAGTGACGCCTTCAGTGACTTCACGTTCAGTGAGATCACATTCAAGAACATCATAGTGTGAAGCTATTCTTCCAGCACCTGCGGCCTATTGTACACACATACACACACAAACACATCTCACACACATACACACACATCACTAATGTTAAAACACACAGACTCACACACCATACACACACACACACACACACACACACACACACACGCACACACACACACAAACACATCTCACACACATACACACACATCACTAATGTTAATACACACAGACTCACACACCATACACTCAAACAAGCACAAACACATTTACTCGTCACATACAGACTGACACATCCACACGTCACACACCTCTCTCACACACACACACACACACTCACAAACACACGCTGGCATGCTGCATGCACACACACAAACACTCATACATCACACACATGCGCACATACATACACCCATATTACAAATGTTTACACTCACGCACACACACACCTCTCACGATGCACACACACACCACACACACACCTCTCACGATGCACACAAACACCACACACATACACACATACACACACACACACACACACACACACACACATACACACATACACACACCCCTCACGACGCGCACACACACTAATGCACTCAACAAATATTTAGGGCCCAAACTGACATTAGCCCTGTTTTAACACACAAACACATCTCACACACACACACACATCACTAATGTTAATACACACAGACTCAAACCATACACACAAACAAGCACATTTACTTGTCACACACATACTGACACATCTACACGTCACACACCTCTCTCCCTCACTTTCACACACACTAACCCTTACACACTAATGCGCGCACACACACACACACACACACACACACGCGCGTGCACACATACATACACCCATATTACAAATGTTTACACTCGCACGCATACACACACATACACACACCCCTCTCTCACCACGTACACACACACACACACACACACACACTAATGCACTCAACAAATATTTAGAGCCCAAACTGACATTATCCCTGTATAGTGTGTGATGTGTGCAGGTTGTGAGGTGCAACCGARTGRCGATGGCTTTTTCGAGGTCTTAACACACTCGAATGACACAGGTTGTGCGGTGCCCCCGGGATGGTGATGGCGCAGGGTGCTTGGGCCCGTCATCTGGATTTATTATTACTTTTTTTTATGTTAAGTGCAGGTTAATTCGTTTTATTTTTACTTTATATGTTGTATTAATTATTTTTATGTATTTCTTGTTTTGGGCTGTAGAACGAATAATTTGAGTTTTCATTATTTCTTATGGCAAAATTAAATTTAGTTTATGAGTATTTTGGAATACGAGCCCGCTTCCGGAACGCATTATGCTCGTAATCCAAGGTTCCACTGTAGAACACTCAAAGACCCTTTATTTGGGGTAAAGTGACTGATGTGCCTAACTTTTTTTCTTTTTCTTTTAGCAGAGCCTCTGTTTCCCTGATTAATCCATGACTAATGAATATGTAAGTCCTATTGACATCTGGCTCAGGTTCCACTCTGCAAAGTGGAAGTGCGCGCCACAGGTTGATGCGACAATGTTACATTCGCTGAAAGCATATTCACAACCATACTGTATTTCAGCCATTCACAGTCAGCGTGCATTGAGCTATGTTGTTGTTTTTTGTGATCTAAGTATATTATGAGTGAAATAAAGCTGCTCACATCGGCACACACTTTCACTTTGCACATGGCAGCGTTTATTAAATTAATTTTTTTTTTCATTATTATTGATTTTACATTTCGTTTGCTTTGCAAACTAAAATAAAGCTGTTCATATCGCCATGCACTTTCATCAAAATGCTGGCTATACGAGCAGCTTTATTTTAGTTATATACTGACCATCTGATACTCAGATCACAAAGAGGACAAAAAGCGGACAAAATGTACAATCAGTGCCCCAGAAAAATAACAAAGCACAAATATACACTCGCTAACTAAATGCTGCAAATAAATGCTACGAAGTGAAAGTGTGCAGCGACGTGAGCACCTTTATGTCAGTCATAAATTCACGGCACATGCCAGCCATTCGTGGTCAAATAATTATTCATTGCTGGACACAAACAGCATAAAATCATGATGATTACTATTATTAACAGTAATCATTTAATTATAACTAATTATTAAAACCTGAAGCACTGCGAGTACAGTCAAGGTAAAGCACCCTCCTACAAGAAGTTAGGAATAGATGGTCAGCTTTTGATAAGTTTATCCGGCCAATAATAAGCACGGATTGGAGGATAATAAAAAAAATACACCTACGAAGTCAGGCCCAAGTTCGTTTAAAGTGAACAACACACATTATATCTGACCCATAAGGTAAAAGAAATGAATTTAATTTTAAGCTTCACCCCACTGAGAGAAGTAAAACTCTCTTGCTTCCTCTGGTGTGTCAAAGCTGAGCGCAATGGGACACTGTTTTAGTTTTACTTTACATTAAGCAGTTTTCCGTCAGTGTGTTGCTCGGGAGTGTGGTTCGTGGGTAATGCGTAACTTTGCCGGGTACAGGGGGGCAAATTTGACTCCTTTCCTGTAGAGCCGCAAATTCACATCCTTAAATGCTGCATGCTGTTTACCCAGCTCGGCCATAAAGTCCTCATGAAAAAGCATCCTGTGCCCATGAAAAACACACCTCCTTTTTTGTAAGCTCTTTTTACATTGCTGTGGCATTTTTTCCGTCACATTTTTTCAGTAGGCTTTTGTACATGAATAGCATTTGATTTAAGTCTGAACTTAGGACACACCATAACCTTATTTAGCGGTGAGCTTGCTGGTGTTTCAGATCATTGCCCTGCTCATAACCTAAGGGCTCTTGAGGTCACAAACTGATGGCTGGACAATTTTCTTGATGATTTTCTGGTAGAACACAGAATTCATGGTTCCATCAATTATAGCAAGTTGTCTAGGTCCGTAAGCCGCAAAGTAGCCCCAGATCATCACACTACCATCACCATGTTTGATTGGTATGATGCTCTTCTGTCTCTTCTGACAGTCTTCTGTCTCATCAGTCCACAAAATATTTGCCAATGTTTTTTTGCCGAATGTGAGATGTGCCTACCATTCCTTGGAAGGTTTACAACTGTCCCAATTCCCAAAGCCCTAGAAACTGCTGAGCAATCCTTTCCAAACTGATGCATGACAAATGGCAGAAATCGGGCCTGCAAATTAAATTTAACTTAGCTTTCGAAAAATTGTGGTTAGAGTTCATTCATGATTTAGCAAGGAGAGCATTTTTTTTTAAACATAGGAACAGAGATAGGGTTAGTAACTATTTGTACTTAAAGAGCAACTTGAAATTTCACTGGGAATCAATAAACTGGTCATATCTTCAGATTACAGCAAGGTATTACAAAAATCCCATCTTGGGGTAACAAAAGCATGTTTTGTGGCATGTACAGCGTATTTTTTGGCAATATTTCTGAGATAAAAAAGGATATTCTTCTGCTCCACACTCCAGCCCTTTACACTAATTCATAAACCGTCTGTAAACATAAAAGAAGAAGAAACAATGCTCTTGTAAAATGCAAGCATTTGGAGAAGATCGAAGCAGTTTTTACCTTTTTAGCTATTCTTTATTTAAAGGTATTTTTGGACCGTTGGATCATTTGTAAGATTCTAAATCGTAAACTGACCAACAAAACATCAATAAAGTTGTAAACTTGACTAAATCCCACAGCTCCCAAGTCACTGTTTACATTTACTAATTTACAACAGTCAAATAAGTTGATAACTGCTAATTGAAAGGATTAAGGTACATTGACAGTAGGAGAAAACCTGAGATGATGTTTTTGTTTCTGGTATTATCTGTTTGAAACAAATGTGTTGGTACAGGTTATAGTACATACGTGGGTTATTTTGATGAGCAAATTTTAAAGTTTGTCACTTGAAGAAAAATGTTGTATTGTGAACTACGTCATTGTTTCGAAACCAGTCTACATTTAATTTTTAGGTCTGCATTTTTTGATCAGATATTTCAAATTTGGTCATGAGGAAAATCTGGGAGTCATTGCTACTACATATTATTGGCCTGCATGTTTCTGTAGTGATCTTATTCCTCGTTAATTTTGCCACAGTATTAAATAAATCTTATGTTATTTTAGTTTTTTTTCTGAAAGGGTAAAGAAATGCGTCTGGCAGCTATAAGAGATTTATTTCCTAACGATTTAAGGGCTGTAGCTATCGAATATTTTAGCAATCAAGTATTCTACCAAAAATGTAATCGATTAATCGAGTAATCGGGTAAAATCCACTTTTGCTTAATTAAACAGCGATGTAAAATATATGAGAGAAACAAAGATTAATTGGTTTTCTTTTTAGAAAAATCTACTTTTATCTTTTAATAAAAATACAGCATTTTATCTAAAAAAAATTGTCATTATTCACAATACAAGGAATAGCTTACATACCCCCATTTCACCTAAGCGGTTTGACTCGCAGTGAGATGCGGTGTTGGGCATCGTGAGCCACCGCGACTGTCCGCCGACGTTCCGCAAAGTTCTGCAAGGTCCGCCCAAAACAATTTGAATCATGACGAACCGTACTTCAGGCCAATCTACATCTCAGGCATGACATAAGCCTTTACTGGCAATTTCTGCTTTCTTCTTCTCTTGGCCTCGCTGATCATTTTATCTCTCCCTTCCATTTTGCAGCCCGCAACAGAACGCTCCCTCAAATCTGTTAACTGTTTGCGTCTTGTTCCGCTTTGTGGGTGTCGTAAGCGCTTCCTCATTGGTGTTTACTGGCGGCATGCACCCGGAAGCGCGCTGTGTCAAAAGCGTGCCGTCCACAAATAATTGCGCAAACACATAACGCAAGCTTTTAAAATGAATTAAACAAACCTTCAAGGCAGAAGATTTTGCCTCGATTATTTTTTGTAATCGAATTACTCGAGGAATTGTTTCAGCTCTAAACTGTTTTAAGTTTTTGATAGGTGAGATTATTGACAAAGCTTTGTGCAGTAGTTGATGTGTATGTATGCTTAATATAGTAGCTTTGCAACATGCACATATTAAGACATTTTAAATGGGAGGAGATAATAATCTGAGATAACTACAGGCAGTGGAGATGTGACTGTATTGTCTGTAAATAAACCCATGTTAGTATTCGATCAAGAGTGTGACAAGGATTTTGAAGCCGTCCTACCATGTACTCAGTTCCCCTACAGAATGTAGAGTGGATATAAACACTCTTCTCAGAGGGTCTTCCAGATTCTTAAAATGAATATGTCAGTGACTATCAATTCTTTGTCGACACATATGACCACATTTAATATGTCAATGTGGTAGTTAGCATTGAATTTGTGCCTAGGAGTTTGTGTTAAGAGATTAATTGGATTAAGATATTAATTAGACAAGACTGATGTTGCGTAACTGTATCCAGGAGGAGTAGCTTGACTTAATGCCACATATTCATTTGGTGTAATGCACATTTCTGTTAAACACAGTACATTGAACTTCTAATCAGTAATAGTAAGTACCTTACATTTCTTAGATGTTTAACAATCAAATCTTCAAACAGAGGTGCTGGCTATGCATTAAATATTATTATCTCATTTTATTGATTTGTTGATTTGGAATGCTGCATATATTCCCACACACCCCGTTTTTTTTTGGGAGGCCATGAATAATACTTTCATGGCCAAAAGTTTTGAGAATTATACAAATATTAATTTGACTATTTTAAGTCTTCTGCTTCAGTGTTCATTTTTGTTTGGCTCAGGCAATAGAGCTAACAGCCTAAGGGGCTAGGGGAAGGGGTGCTGGGAAAGGTTCTATACATTGCCACATAAATTAAAGGTTACTCTGAGCTGTGACACCATACAACCATGTGCCCTTTTTAAAAAAAATTTTTTTTTTTGCTTTTTTAAAAATTTTTTTTTACTGTATTATGCTTGTTATAATCTGGTTCACATACCGTACATTATGTAAGACCATAGGATATTTTTTTTACTGGCCAGGCTGCATATTTAATTTATTATAAATATTTCATAGCTCATTTCTGTAACGGCTAATAATAATGTAAGGGGTAATATAACACTGTAATCGCTATCGATATGGGCTAGGTTTCGACTCTCTGGAGGATGAATAAATAAATTTTTTCGTTATTACACATAAACCGTAAATCAGTTTCTCAAGAAAGAGATGAATTTGAGTGACTCAATAAAGCAACATGAATGTGATTTAAAGACAATTCAATTTAAATTCAGAAAGAAAAAATAAACAAAGATTAAAGTGTCCAAAAATTCTCCTGGATCTTTTTGGTATTCACAGGTGTGGTGCAAACTCGTGAAATGTGGGAAGAAACTGGGGGCCACAGTGCTAACCATTACACTACTGTGCTGTCTGTTGAAATACATTTTTATTATTTTTTATATTCTCTGTTTCTGTAAACAAATTTTTCTTTTCTTGTCGTTTCCAGTCTGTAGAAATAATTCCCACCAAGAACTGGATCAAGATTACAGTGGTACGAAGAGGACAACAGCCCTTCAACAGCCATCCACAAGTGATAGTTTCACTGTGAAGGTCTCAGGAACTTCCTTAGAACCCACTAACGACCATACTTTACAAGTCAAGCAGTCACTTGTGAATCCGGAACCTGCAAAAGTGTATCATGACATGGAAACCACTTTCACGGAGTTGAGTCCAACTCCTATCCCTATCATTCCACTATCAATGGCAACAGGATTTCCTCAAATTACTTCTGAGCCCACTGTCATATCTCCTCAAAAGCTATCAGCTTCCATTGTACCAAAGCGTGGAATAAGCACCACATCAGCATTGGTCTCCACTCCTCAATTACTCACCACATCTCCATTAAAAGTCCAAACACCAAGACCTCATGTGGTTTCTTTGTCTCCACCTTTGGTTACGGTGCCTGGAGCACTTTCAACGTCAATATCTGCTAGTTCGCAAATAAGTCACGTCTCCAGTGAATTGTCTCCTGTTATATTTAAAGTATCTCAGGACCAGTCTCTTGCATCACCTTCCAAGATCTCTGCAAGTCGACATATAGCTCTTTCACCTATAGTGGAAAACCAAGATTCTAAGGGTTTACAGGTTACCCAGTCAGCTTCATCTCAAAGTACACATCATTCCCTACTGTCTGGGCCTTCCTCCTCATTTGCACCTGCACAAAGGGTTTTGGGATCTCCTCCGAAATTCCCAAGTCCCCAAACCATGTTTTTGACTGATAAAGCTGTTGATAATTTTATTCTTTGTACATCCACTACATCTACTTCTTCAGTTTCTTCAGAAAAATGTTTGTCTGCCCAGAACTTCTCTGAGCTCCCCCTTGCTGAAACTAATACAAATGTATTATCTTCTTGTCAGGGACCTTCTGGTCGTGCAGCCTTTCATGAATCAGCCAATGACATTGACACGTCATTTTCTACAATAAAAACCAGCAGTGTTTCTGAAGTTAGCTGGACTCACCAGAAAGTCAGTGTGACAAGTTCACTGTGTAAACAGGAAGGCCACACACACCCCTTAAATGAAGCTCTTAATAAAACCCCGGAGTCATCCTTGAGCATTCCCTCTACAATTGAAGCAGACAATGATGTTTTATTAGTAGTTAAAAATGATAGATGCAGCAGCAAGGAGCAAGCCAGTTCTGACAAAGGAAATTATAACCCCGCAAATGATGCATGGGATACAAATACGAAGAAATGCATGTCTTTGGTCCATCAGCAAAATCAGTCCATCAGCAAATGCCTTGGAGATATATTGCCAGAAAATGACGAGACAGACACCCCTTGTGATATAGATGCCAAGGATTCGACTGCCAGGAGCTCCAATGACGCGCTGCCACTCAAGGATAATTCTAAAATTCATAATTCCTTAGATGACACTTCACAACCTGAAAGCTCAGATAATCTTTCATCTTTTAATGAATTCTTTGACAAGTTTAATAAAGGTAAGGCTTCATAAGTTTTATTTTACAGTAATTTTATGCTCAATAATTAATACAATTTGTTACTCACTCAGTGTTACTGATTGAAAAGTTTGTAGCTTTCTTTGTTACATAATAGCAATTTAAATTGACTCAATCATAGATACCTGATGGCAGCAGGTGTATAAGATTCTATCCGTCATATAACCACATCAATTTTATCCATAATTCAGAGTCTTCTCAAACAGCAAAATGAAACCGGACAATATTTTGCCTTTCTGCAGAGTAGCAGTGTTTTTGTTGTTGGCCATCATTTCAAAATATTTTTTAATTGCTTGAATTGTTGACATGATGTTGCGGAAACCGTAAAGTTCTCTTTGATCCCAAATGAACTTTCTGAATTATTCAGATTTCCAATTCTTGACATTCCTACATTTTTGTAAACTCTTTTATGTTTATAATGTTGTAACATTTATGTATGCATATGTGATGTGTGAACCACATTCAAAGTGGCCGAGAAGTGCAAAGCAAATTAACAAAACCAAAATGACGAATTCAAAAACATAATAACAAAATCAAAAACAACAAAAAAACAGGAACAAAATAACAAAACCACAACACACCTACATAATAACTAAAACACAACGACATATCCAGAAACAGAATACCAATTACGAAAACATGACAATTCAATCATACAGGAAAAGGTAGGTATAGTTTGAGAATGAAATTTTTAGTGCTGATTGGAGGAGACATCGGTCAGTCTAAACATACAAGAACTACTTCCTATATTTTACGTGACCGATGTCTCGTCCAATCAGCAGTATGAAATTCTTCATATACAGGAAGTCCTGCACCCTTGCAGCCTCACGAACATTTCGATGCTGCAAGGCAGCAGTACTTCTTGTATGTTTTGAGTGACAAATGTCTCTTCCAATCATCGATAAGAATTTAATTTGCAACTTATACCTACCTTTTCCAGTTTGACTGAATTGTCGCTGCGTTTTCTTATTTGGTATTTTGTTTCTGGATGTATTATGTTGTCAGATTTGTTAATTTGTTTTTGCTTTTATTTTGTTTTCAGTTTTCCTATTTTGCTTTTGAATCTATTTTGTTCTTGTTTTTATTATGTTTTGGCTTTATTTTGTTTTTGCTTTTGTTATTTTGTTCTGCACTTGTTGATCACCGTACACATCAGAGACAAAAGATCCCTGTGCTTCAGGTTTCCAAGACAAACTGTGAAAGCGATACTGTAAATCTTATACAAGTCAAACTGTAAAAGCTGTGTTTATTAAAACGTTCCACTTTCCTGATTATCATAAGATGCATCTCAAATTGATAGCTGACATTTAAAAGCATTCATCATCATAAAAATTCAGAATTCTGGTACACAAGTGGATGTACCAGTACGTTTTCCGAATTCAAACAATAACTGTGATTAAATGTGTCAATTTACACTTAAAAATGCAGTATGCAGTTTAAAACACCATGGCGATTTAGTGTAGGTAGATGGATATGGAAGTTATGTAGCGCAATTCTTGCATTCTTAATTCTATGTGTTTTTGTGTAAAAATATTGAAAATCATCTCATCATAGTGGGCAAATACACTAAAGCCTCAGATGAATATCAGCATATACCTTTTATTTACAGTTATTTATTTAACAAACATTTTACCAAGAAAATGAAAAATATAGTTGTCAGCAACAAGGGCGGCGATGGTACAGGTTCTCGAGCCGGACATAGTTGCTTACAACATACAACCTGCGTGCCTTTTGGGCAAAACCTCTAAAAAGCCCCGGATGCTGATGTCACTTAATACTCAATGTGATGTCACCCAGGAAAGTTTAAGGCATCGCCATGGCTGAACCTTTTGAGATATCAAAATGCATTCTCAATGTTCTGAGATCATATGGGGCAGGTTTGGTGGCGATAGTATAAAGTCCGTAGGAGGAGCATATAAAAATCCATTGTGTGCGTCCAGCTCAACGAGATCAAATGTGTACGGAGTTTGACATGTATACATGCAAGTGCGTATAATGTATGCAACAAAAATCTCCTGAAATTTTCAGAAAGTCCTCCACAATGACGTGCGAGACTGATATACAGGAAAGGATTACTTCAAGTTATTGCAGCTAAAGTTGGATCTTCAAGCTATTTAATCATGGGAGCCTACATTTTTTTGTGTTTTTGGCTTCTTTTTTTAAAAAGAAAAAATTTACATTAAAATAATGCACGTCATATAGTGTTCATCTGGGGTTGTATTTACCTCATGCCAGGATCTGTTGTTATGATTAGATGATTTTATTGTTTTCATGCATAAAAACACACAGAATTAAAAAAAGGATTCTTGAATGTGAGTTCTTGTAAAGATTGAAAATATTAGCACATATTTGTGACCTAAAACAAGCGAGTAGTTTCTCTCATGATCCCACCTTGTATATCAAGTGCCTGCGAATTTAGCGAGCTGAAAAAAAAAAATCTTTTAGATAGAACCTTCTAGTACACAATCTATGAAAAATAATATAACATTATGAAATACAATGAGAAGTGTGACATTATGCATCTGTAGCTGTATGTTTTTTTCACAGAAATGATTATAAATTATGGAATATTTCATAGTTTGGGTTAATAAGAAAGTAATTTCCATGTCAGACCCTTACTGGAACTTGTTGAAGTCCAATATATTTAAAAACATTTTAGTATCAGAGGGTTTCATTTAGAATGACTTGTGTATATATTAGTTGTTACAAAGCAAAGGTCAACAGAGGTCAAAGAGAGAATTCATGATGCATCAGACCATGTCTAATGTGTGAATTTTACCATCCTTGCAGTAGCAGACACAGGAGGGCAGGAAAACGTTTGTACATCTCTTGTAGACACCAGCCTGCCATTGCCTACCACCCCATGTTCTAAAACAGAGAAGAAAGCATGCACACTTAAGATCAAAAAGGGTTCAGCTTCTCCTTCACAAAGTAAAGCATCCTTTTTTTGGCCAGTCAAATAGAACCTGTTCCATTCCATGCACTACTCTTTAATTTTTAAAACACTTCAGGAAAGAAATGTGTTTAGTCGACTTATGTCAACCCAAGAGATTATACTGTATTAAATAATTATTTTGCTTTTTCTGTTTACTTCTGCCTCTGCCTGTTAGGTTCAATACGAGACATTAAGAAAAATAGAGCAAATTCAGCACATAATGCTCCCAAAGTAAAAAAAGTGAGGGGTAACAAGAAAAATGAAGAAAATTTGTTGGTTGCGACGAAGACGGGCAAAAATTCCAAAGATGCTACTGCAAGCCAGGTGCCTGATAAAGCTTCATCATGTCTGCTCGAAGAAGATCTCATCAATGACTTATACTTGAGCCAAAATGTTGCCCACTCGGCAGATTCAAAATCTGGGAATGTGAAGAAGGCCAAACCAAAAAAAGCTGCTGGAAAGTGTTTAAAGTCATCAGAAATCAAAGTTATTTTGGATGAAAAACTGAAGAGCAGTGATGACGGCACCATAACAGGTTACACATCTCTTACCCTTTGCTTCAGGGACATTGAGGGGGTGGGGTGGCTGAATGATGAAGTGGGCCTAAACTAATCAATGTCTTGTAGGAAATCCGTTAGACCAGTGTTTTGTTTGATGATTGTGGAATTGGGAGTGTGTGTCTGTCCAAAAAGTGTTCAGGCTCACTTTAATTTTTCAGCCATGAACTTTTCAGGGTACATTTCAAGTTAAAACCAAAAACAAACAAGCCTGAATTGAACAGAAATAAAAAAGGGGAACACTATTTCCACAATACAGCAGATAAGAGCTGCTTTTGTGTCAACCTTTTATTTATTTATCTCTTTTCCACCCTATTATGTGACAACCAAGGAGGGTAAAGAGGAAGTGTAACACATTCCATTGTAATTGATAGCTTACAAAGAACACAGCCCTTACTTCCTGAGAGCACAGACATTTTCACTCTCTTGGTCTTTCGTCTATGGATAGCAACATCAGAATTCAAACTTATTTGAACTTGAACTATATAAATCAACCTTTTTATGCATGTTTGTTCTGTAACCCCCATGCAAACTTATTGCAGCATCGATGTTAAGCACATGTACAAGTTTGTTCTTTAAAACTTTAATATTGTTTTTATTTTAAATTTGTAATATTGTCATGAACTGTTTCTCATACTGGCCCTCAAAAATTACTAACACAATACTAACGGAATCACTGCTTTAAAGTAAAAAAATCTGTCTCCCTTTATTTCTTTCTTTTAGTAAGTTAGGCAAAACATCCTGTACGACAGGACACTTTATTTTGTTGATTGCCAAATACACACCCTGAAATCGAAAAAAGTAGATCAGGTAAAGATTTTTCTTAAAACGACTTAAGTGCATTAAAATTCACTCATACCACTTTGCTGTTATTTCAGTTATGATTAAGTACTCCCTGTAAAAAATATTCAGTTTAGCTTTTCTAACTACAGTGGAACCTTGGATTACGAGCTTAATTTGTTCAGGAAGCAGGCCCGTATTCCAAAACACTCGTAAACCAAATATAATTTTTCCATAAGAAATAATGAAAACTCAAATTATTCATTCTACAGCCCAAAACAATAAATACATAAAAAATAATTAATACAATATATAAAGTAAAATTAAAAACAAATTAACCTGCACTTAACATTTAAAAAAAAGTAAAAATAAATCCAGACAGATATGTTTGTTTGTGCGCGCAGACGCCGCGCATTTGTATGTGTGTGTGGAATTAGCCCCTCGCCTCGTCTTAAACCTCCTCCCTCCCCACACCTCGCTTTTTAAGTTTCACAATTAACATACACAATGCAAACACTGTTTTAACAGGGGAAAAAAAGAAATCTCTCTAATGATGCTCACATGAGCGCATACTAATGGAATCACTGCTTTAAAGTAAAAAAATAAAATAAAATAACAAATGAATCAGCACCTTACCTTTGAAAAAAATCGCGACAGAGCAGAGCTTTCTGTGTAAATAAAGTGTGTGTCTATTGTCAGGGGCATTACGCGCGCACGCGCACACACAAAGTACACATGAATAAAGTGTGTGTGTGTGTGTGTGTGTGTGTGTGTCAGTTACACACGCGCACACAGAAGAGAGAGGGAGATGTTGATTATACCAGTAAGAGACGAGCACTAAGACGCAGCAAGGGAAATGATTACCCATAATTGTCACAGCGCAAAAGAGAGAAAAATCATTGGCTCAGTTGTGATCACTTGCCGCTCGGTGTCAAAATAAGAGTCGCATGCGTGATACATGATACTCAGCGTTCGTAAACTAATACTTGCTTGGTTTCCGATTAAAAATTTATTAAAAATCTTTGCTTGGTTTGCGGAACACTCGTTAACCACATTACTCGCAATCCGAGGTTCCACTGTAATATCTATTTTGTGCATGTTTGTTTACATTGAGTAAGTAGCTTATTTTAAAGTAGATTTAGTGTTGCACATAACTGTTTATAACATCGCTTTTACTCACCGGTTTGATTTCCCATATGGTGCAGGTTAAACTTAAGGCAGATATGAGTTCAAAAGTTTCTCTAAATTCTGTCTAGCCAGTTTTGTGTAATAAAATTATGTTGTAATAAATATTTTATAGCGATTATATAGGGGGTAATCCGTGCAGGCTCTGTGAAGTGCCGTGTGTAGCCACGCCCACTTCAGAAAAACGCACTAGCAGAATCTGGCACATAACTGCTTGTAACATCACTGCTACTCAACATTTAGATTTTTGGAGCATTTATGGTGTAGGTTTAACTTAAGGTAAATGCCTAGGAACTAAGAATACCCAAGTTTCATTAAATTATGTCCAGCCTATTTTGCCTGATGCTGTGACAAAATCTGACATACGTACATATATACATACAGACAGAATTTTTGAGACTGGTTTTGGGTCCTCCGATATACATAATAATATACGTATACTCCAGTATGAAACATAAAGATATCATTGAAAGAGTGAGTTCTGACCAATGAACCAGGAAAAAAAACAACTTTTTATTTACATAGATGGTCTCTGGGTTGGGTTACATAGGCTAACATCCATTTGTTATCCCTAGGTGACATTCCAAAGAGAAGAATTGCCTCAGAAGAGCAAGTCATCTTCCCTCTTATGCATGGGTAAGAACCATAATTTTCTTATCTGTATAAGTAAAAAGGAATCTGCAATATGTAAAAATAGCAGCATAAAGTAGCATTAACTAAATCAGTAGAACTTAATATTTGAATGTTTTTTTTTGGTTTTTTTTTGTTTATTATTATTATTTGCATCACAATCAGTGGATTTGTAGCACTACGTAAATTTATTGGGGGAAAAAATTACACTGATGTTTTCTATGTTACTTGAAATGACAGGTTGTTGCTACAGTTTGTAAAGTTGTTACTATGTAAAATACATTAATTAAAACCCACAAAACCATCCAGTTTTTTTTTAAAGTAAATGGTGTACAGTAGTGATATTTATTTTTTATGTCAACCAATAATTGGCTTTTTTAGATGGAGGCGAGAAATTCGTGTGCGGAAACTTGATAACCGACTGAAAGGAGAAACTTGGTACTACACACCCTGTGGGAGAAGGATGAAACAGTTCCCTGAAGTCATTAAGGTAATGCTCAATCATTCCTGGATATCTGATAAACAGACATAAAACGAGTTAAACACTCAGACAAAGCTGTGAATAGTGGCCGTTTCATTTCTTTTTTTTTTATGTTTTGACTGAAAAATTGGGAAGAAACATCAATACTTATGTTCATTTTGTAAATGCTTTTAATTTAAGTTTTGCTTCTTAAATTTTTATGATTTATGCTATTGCTGCTTATAATTTTTTTTTGTAATATAGACTTGGTATATGTTTTTTAGTACCTGAAGAGGCATGAGGAAAACCTGAAGGGAGTGACCAGGGAGCACTTCAGCTTTAGCCCACGTATGCCTGTGGGGGACTTTTATGAAGAGCGAGACACACCTGAGGTCTGTGGGCAGAAAATTTATTTGTCACAAATACACTAACTGAGCATAGGAACACCTGCACACAAATATTCATGTAGTTATCTAAATCAGTGGTCCCCAACCACCGGAATATTCAATTTTTTATTTAATTTTGTGTATATAGCGTTTTTAACCATGGTCATTGTCTCAAAGCAGCTTCACAAAATCACAGCAAAATTATGGAAATGTGTATATGGTGTATAAGATGTGAGAATATCTGTTGAAATCATAATTGGCTTTATCTGTGTGTGTGTGTGTGTGTGTGTGTGTGTGTGTGTGATAAGCAACTCCCTGAGATGACAGTAGGAAGAAACCTTGAGAGAAACCAGACTCAACAGGGTCAATTTGATGTCATTTAGGTGACATCAGATAACATGAATTGTTTTGTAGGAATACTGTGTTAGGCAGCTGGAAGTTCAATATAACAGACGTGGTCTAAGTTAACATGTAGTCCAGTTCGGCACCAGGATGGAGGTGCAGAGGGCATACGGCAAAGGGGGGCCTCAGGATTTTTGCAGGGTTGGCCTTTGTCTACTGGAGCTGTCAAATCTCCAGATGCCTCGGGATGGGTAGAAAAAGAAGGAACAGGTAGAAAAAGATTAGCATAGCTGCCGTCCATGATGTTAGCAGCACTAGGTGATACTGGTGCATTTAGATGTACTGGAGAATGAGGTTATGGGATGAATTATGTGTATGCCAGGCTAAAGAAAGATGTCTTTAATCTACTTTTAAACTGGGAAACTGTCTCTGAGCCCTGAACACTGTCAGGAAGGATATTCCAAAACTTTGGAGCTAAATAAGCTTTTGCTAAACACGAAATGCTTTGTGAGCTTAAGGATTTTTGTGAGCTTAACGTGTCAGAAGACTGGCTAAATACTTGGGAGTTAAACCATTTAGAGCCTTGTATGTAAGTGATGCTAGTTGTATTCAATTCTAAACTTAACAGGTAGCCAGTGCAGGGATGATAATATTGCTAGAGGTTTGATTGAATATGTGAATTTTTGAAGCAAATAACAGCAACTCTCTTATCTTGAGCTTACGAGAGAGTGTGAATTATTGGTATTACAATAAACCTATAATTGAGTCTTGTTCACTGAATTGCATTCCTTTAAAATATTGCTTTTTTGTTTTTGCTAACATTTCTGAAGGTGTTTATGATTACAGGGTAAGAAATGGTTTCTTCTGGCCAATGAAGAGGTCCCATCCATGATTATGGCAATAACTGGCAGACGTGGTCGACCTCCAAACCCAGACAAGGAGGTCAAGCTTCAGTCTAGAGCTCGCGAGCTCAAGGGAGCCCAGCGTAGGCGTCCTGGCAGACCTCCTAAATTGAAATTGGTTGATCTGCTGAGCAAAGTAGATGCCAGAATGCTAAAGAGACTGGAGGAAAAAGGTAAGATTTAAAGATTTTACCCTGAAACATATAAACATATGACATTTAGAAAGAAGCAATATATGACAGTTTTTGCATAGAGTTTTGCTGATTAAATGACTTAATTATCAAATCAAAAGAAAACTTTTTTTTTCTCATTTTTATTTTAACAGAGGAGCTCACAGAGGAGGATAAAGTTAAATTGACCAAGATCAAGAAGAAAATGAAGAAAAAGGTGAAGTAGCTGTTTGTCAACTGATGGCATTCCCAGCTCTCATGTGTCAAATAATCCGATTACTTTCTCGTCTATTTGTATAGGGCTTTAAGCTACAGACATCGTCACAAAGAACATTTTTAAAATATCTAAGTTCTTGGCAGTCTTCGATGCAATGTTTGTTCTGCTTCTGGGTTGGCAGCAACACAGTGCATGTTTAAATCACACACAAGCATTGCCTGGACGTTTCCGGATGACAGACCGACAATGGTAGCAATGTTGCGGATTGTTCTCCGATGATCTTCATTGCCGAAAGGTTTCGACATTTTCAGGGCTTTAGCTCGTTGAAGGTCTCCTGTTTCTCTTGTCGTCTTCCAGTGATGTTCTTCCATTTTTCTACTTTGAATGCCTTTCAAAACACCTCAAAAGAATCATTGCAGCATCATGCACAAAAATTCTCTGTGGCAGATTTGCCCAGTCATACAAAGAAGTTTGCTCGTTTATGTATCTTGAATACAGTAGAAATTGACCCATTCATTCGTTGTCTGATCAAGTTCTGCATGGTAATGTTGATCCAGTCATGGTTTGAGTCATAATAGTCAAGCCCCAGCACTGCTAACTCTCTCTACCCCCTATCTCCTCTAGGGGCACTGTATTCTGTCTGACCCTGTGGTCTGAGCCCATGCTTTGACCCATGCTTCTTAACTGGGATATGCAAAACAAAATCATTTCATTGTACTGTAAGCTTCATATGACAAATAATTAAATCTTCTCTATCAGCCTTCAAAATCACTTGCTGTATTTGAGAGAATTTGAACGTGACAGAACAGATGCATGAAAAGTACAAGAAACTCAGAAAAAGAAACTCAGTACATTGTCTTCTTATATAATTTTTTTTAATGAAAACCTGACTCCCAAGAAATAATAAATAAAAAAAACAGGATTTATATTAAAAGGAGCAGCACCTTAAATACAAACGCAGTAATTATTAGGGCTTTTATGCATTTACTTTATCCAACATATACTTACACATACCACAATGTATTGACCTAGAATGGCTTCAAATACAATGATGACTATGAAAGTCTACAGATGTGTGACGAGCGGTATTCTAGTTTTGCACCTCATAGTGACGGTATGCTGTTGCTGGCTTTTACCACTGAGTGGCGCTATATAACTATAGACGGACGAGTCAGACCTTAGTTCATTCTCTCACGGATTAATGAGACGTAGTAGCGGATAAAATCCAGTGTAACATTGTACTTATAATAACACAATAATCACAGTACTAAAATTACAGTACAAATGTAGAATAAAATTTTATTATTATCGAATTTAAGCAAAGTAAATGTTAACACAGTGAGCCTTTAGATATTATCATGTGTAATTAGAAAGCCTACACGTGTAGGGTTTTGAGTCATCTTATATTTTGTATTCTTTAAATTTGTAGTAGATAATACTGAAATAAATGAAACTAAATGACCATAAAATTAAAGCATTGTCAGGACGTGCTACTGCGTAAGCAGATGTCGTTATCATTCAGCCCCGCTTGTGTTTTTGCGGTAGTATGAGAATGAAATGCAGTACGATGTTTTTGATCATCATGATTTTCTTTAATAAGTAATGACCCCCGTTGCGCTGTACCACCGTTGGCAAAACCTTATGAAATACAAGTGAAACATTAAACTAATTTACAATCACAGTACTAAAATTATAGTAAGACATATAGCCGTTTCTTATTTGCATCGAATGTAAGCAAAGTAAATGCATACTTGTGTCACAGCATGTGCCTGTGATGGGCGTGCGCCCAAATCAATATCGCTCCTCACTCACTCCGAAGCTCACTAGGTAGGTGGCCTAGGCTCACACTGCAGGTGTGTGAAGGACCAGGGCCGCTTAACTAGGCTATCGGCGCTAATGATCCCGAGCTTGTTCTTATGCGGCTCTTTATCAGAGTAAATCATTCAGTAACAAGTCTGTAAATTTCCATGTTAAACAGGAACATCTGTATGAACAAACTGATATGATGAGCTATTGATCAGTGATTTATGTAAACGACTCAGTTCAGATGTTCCAAATACCAAAGAAAATTGTGTATAGAGTGAGTAAAACAATACAATTAATGTAATGATAAGGAAAATCGAAATTTCTTCCATTCCAGGGATCCAGAAGATGAAATTTACAAATATTTAAAAAGAGGGTCTTTTACTGCAGGTCTTCAGAAGAGCCTCAGATCCAAGAGGGTCTTAAAGTGGGGAGGGGTGCATTTCAGTTTCTCTGAATGTATAGGTGAGATGCACCCCTCCCCACTTTAAGACACTCTTGGATCTGAGGCTGGGGAGGGGTCAATTACGTGCATTTGAATGTTGTCTGACATTGTAAAGCACACACAGTAACACTAAAACATGATTATCTTTATCACTACACTGTAAACCCTATTGCTCAAAGTAATTAAACACATTGAGTACTGTTAACTTAAATAATTTAAATAATTGAGTGATAATTTTGAGTATTCAGAACTTCTTGGTATTTATTATAAGTTTTTAAAAATGACACTTTTCAAGTTAGCTGAACAAATCTATATTTTATGTAATCGTAAGTACTTAAGTAACAAAAACTTAAGTAAAACTTCCACCAATGTAAAATCTATAGAGCATTCGTGGCGCAGCGGTAAGTGTTTCGCCTGCTGTGCGGAAGGCCCAGGTTCAATTCCCGGGCCGGATGTTCTGCAAGAATTTTTTTGATTTGCACAAGTTCAACAAACTCAAAAATTGATGGTTCTGTTTAATTAAAATTGGAAACATCACTACTTAAAATGATGTAACTGATTACCTCAAATATTTTGAGTTTTGCAACTTAATCGTGTTTACAATGCAACAGAGCCCGAGCGACACTTCCCGCTGTATTTTATAGCGTGGGGAGAAGCCCGGGATCATTAGTGGCGATATCTCACCAGCCGTGCCTAATTCCGCGGCCCTGGTCATTCGCGCAACAGCAGAAGGAGAAGCCACCTAGCTACTAAGCGAGAAGCGATATTGATTTGGGCACATGCCATGACAACTTGCAACACAATAACAATAAAAGAAGAATAAACCAATTGTTGGGTCAAAATAACCCAATCAGGTGTTCATTTGTAAACGACTCACTACATCTCATTTGACCCAACATGAGCAACCCAACAGTGTGTTTAAAGTACCTGAAATAACCCAGTGCTAGTGCTAGTGAACTTGTTTCAATGTTCAACTTCAATGTTTTTTTTTTTTTTAACTCATTATTGTACAGCAAATATCAATAGCTCCTTTCAGATTTTTCATGCTTGTATAAAATACACAAATGTGGAAATTACCATCACTGTAGTATTTCTTCGATACAACATATTGTTTTGACTTTTTATAACTTAATTATATTTTAAAACCGAGACGACGGAAAATGTCACTTTGCGCCACCTAGCGGTCATTTCACGAATTACTTTGAAATGGCCGCTGTCGTTTTGTCGCGGCGGTGAGCACGGTGATAATAGACATTCCCTTCTTCTGCCTACTGTAGCTTTCCTTTTCTTGTAAATTTCACAAGGTTAATTAATTTGCTTATATCATTAAGTAAGAGTTAACCAATTAACCAATTACATGGTAAGCCCTGGAATCTAGTAGGGGTGCTCCGATTGATCGGTCGCCGATCATAATCGGCCGATAATAGCTTTGGGAAGTTTGATCGGCAGTCTCTATAATGGCCAAAAAGCAGATCAGATGACGCAAAACTTGCGGGACAATTTTTTTTGCGCGCTGCTAAAATAGCTTCACCGGTCTGGCAATTCTACGTGTTGTGTGAAAAAGAAACATAAGCAGTTTTCAAAGTTGGCTAGCGCTAAGAGAGCGGGAGAGCTCAGCAACTCACGTGCCGCCACTCACTCTGTCGGTTACTCCCCTATCTCACCTATGCGGTTTCGAGCGAGCAGGGGAGACATTGCACGCGGAGACTCGAGCTGTTGAGCGCGCAGTGAGACACTGCCGGTGCATAGAGTGCTTTGTCTGCTCTCAAAATGTCAAAGCGCGCACTCAGAATTGTGGCAGGAATATATCATGATTCAACGCGAGTTTTGACGCTGTGATGACGTTTCCATCTTTCCGCGCGAAATTTTTTTACATGTTTTTATTATTAATTTTTTTTCTTAAATATTAAACAATTTTTAAAACATGTTTTTAAAAATGAAAAATTACACATGTTTAAGAAAATAAATGTTACATTTTTTGGCGGTCCTTGTGGATGCTTGCGGACCTTGCAGAACTTCCGGCAACTCACGTCCTATTGTCTGTTATTTCATTTAATTTTATACATCCTACAGGAAAGTTGTATTTGTCAAGCTCTAAGCTGTTCCCAATTACTAACCAAGCACAGGCTGCTCTGTTTTAAGTTGACGTGTTGCACATGTTACTTGCCAATAAATACAGTTGTCAATTCATGATATTCCTCTTCTTGCAATTTCAATACTTGATTTACATTGTTGTTAGATATATTTTAATAAATAATGCTACATGATAAGGCTTCGAGTAGACCCTGTAATCGGTGATCAGTATCGGTATCGGCCTCAAAAATCCTGATCGGAGCGTCCCTAGAATCTAGTAAAGAAACATAAGTACTGTGTGCATGTTAAATACATCATAACTGTTTCATACTTCATTCACACAAGATTCATTTGCACTGAGAACACAGGGGGAACAAATTAACCCAGAGGCCTGTGAAAAGTAGTTCCTGCCCGTATTTTGCACCTTAAAGGTTTGAAAGGACTGCACCGATGGTGATATTTTTGTGCTGCCATTATAATTGTTGTTATATCATGTTCCACACAGTCAAACTAAAAATACAAATAACCTTTAAATTCAAGAACATTTTGTTTTGGCAAATCAAGAATTAAACTAAATTCTTCATATACCACAATTATGCGAACATGTTGTACAATAAACTATAATTAAAACAAAACTTAAATGCTTGAGGCAGAAGTTTTAATACTGTAATGCAAAACCAAAAATTAAATAAACTAATAAAATGTGACTCAGTTTGAAAATGTGCATGGGCCCATGTGATTGATCTGGTACTGTACTGTACTTCTTCCTTATGCCCAGTGTTCCATGGATAGACTCTAACCATCACAACCATGGCCAGGATAAAACAGGTACTACAGTAAAGTTAAGAAATAAATAAATTACAGACTTTAAAAAAATAACCTGTCACATCCATCACAGAAAATTTTGCTAATCATACAATGTTTCAAGTCACTAAAATATCACAAAATATTTTATTATGGGTACATTAGAATAGACGTCCCTGTAACAACTTTTTTTTTTAATAAAAAGGTTTTTCAACAAAATTTCCCATTACCCATGCCATAATGGCCATAAAGACACTTAAAAAGATTACCATCACTGTCGTACGTTATCTTAGGAAGAACCACTTTTCACAGGCCTCTAGGTACATCTTTTTTTCTGTGTTGACGGTGGAAATTTATGCTCTGTGAGTGAGGTGTGATGAACCCGATGACAAAGTAGAATAAACAGATACAGTACATAGTACTAGTTTTGCTTTGCTATATTCTAGTGGTGACAGTGAAATTCTATTTGCCGTTTGTTAATTATAAAAGCATATTGAGTAAATGTCTGGAGTTTCAGTTGTACTATATACTGTATTGTACGATTTGTGGGAAACCTCCTTTCCACCAGTAATCCAGTTCTCTCTGTGGTTTAGTGTATGAAACAAACATTTATGAAATGAATGGTAAATAAAAAAAGTTTATTTGGTTAGTAAAATAATTAGTCGAGTAAAATAGCACAGACAACTTATTGTGCCTTGCAACATGGATTGTGTTTGCAGCAGATTAACAAAAATACATCATACATTCACAAATAAAACAAAAATATTGAAGGAATAGATATGTACATTCTAATCGGTATTTACTGTATTAGTTAATGCGTTTATGCAGACTAAAAAAGCTAGAATTACAGAATCATATCTGACAAATGATTGATCAATAAAACCTCTGACCACACAAGTAAAGAAAAACTATTCTCTATATCCTCTATAGTGTGTATTTAACTGCAAATTACTACCAAACACTGGGAAACCTTATGCTGTTAAAAAGAAAATAATAAGACTATAAATTTACATGTGATGATATATCATTAACCATCAACAATTGGTTGTGCTGAAGGGAAACTGGGGAACTGAATCATCTGCAACAAAAGACTAAACTCAAAGCCAAAACTGTGAGCGTGAAGACTTGACTGTAAGTACAAACTGAGGCATGAAAGTAGTGGACAGTAAGCAAGTAAAGTAAAAGGAAAAAAAGAAAGTAAGCATAAATGAGCAATCAAAAGCATCACACAAATCAAATAAGTAATCAGTTGGTAATTAATCACCCATCATTCACATTTAGGCTTTTGACAGATGCTCTTATTCAGAGCGATTTACAATAAATGCTTTGAAGTGGGGTGGGGGTGGGGAGATTCACCAAATAGTATCACTTTAGTATGTACAATATGTGAAGATCTGGTTAGGCTATCTAGGAGTTTAGTCATGTCAACTGAATTTCTTTCTACGTGGGTAGAAACATTTCACTACGCATCCATGTGGATTCTCCAGTCTGAGGGAAGTTGGAAAGTTTTGGCATATTTGTATCCTCCAGTTTTAATAGATAAAGGGGAGGGAACCGTGAAAATACAAGACAGGTTTTCCTAAGACTTCCACCTCTGTTAAGTGAAGCTTCCATTTCATTAATTTCTAGGAAAACCAATGTCTTTTTAGAGGTCCACAAGGAAAGCCAGACTTCCCCTACTCACTCTGGTAATGAGACCCTAATGACTCTCCCTCCTAATCTGTCTCAATTGCTCTTTCTTTTTAATAACACTCTCCACCCACTATCACCTTCACTATTGTTCATGTACCTAGATGCGAGGATTCTTAATACAGATATGTGGAAGCTACTTGGATGAGTAGTTAAACATTTGTACGTGACATGAAAGAAGTCCTGTTGGTATGACCCAACTCCTGGATATCACCTCAGTAAAAACTAATTGCTCAAGTTATCTAAGACAGATGAAAAAGCATTCAACTAATATCAGTTGTATATCAGTAAACTGGTGATGGGATCATGCGCCCCCAAGGCCCCAGGGAGCAAAGGTCAGCCCACCCGGTCCAATCCCACAGAAAAGCCAAAGCAGCACAAGCTGCTAAAAAAAGTCAGCGGAGACCACTACAAAAAGGTATCAGAACAACCAGAATATCACAACCTGCCTTACATTGGGCTTAGCAGGTAAAGTGTTCAAGGTTGACACATCTTCCAAATTCCCCACATCTCAATCTGATTGAGTGCCCATGGGCTTCATCAGACAAATAAACATGGAGGTCCCCCCCTTACAATCCTCAGAACCCTAAAGGACACAAATAAACCAGACACAACAGCACACCCCCAGAGGTCATGTGAAGCCATGCCCCAAATGGACAGAGCCTCCCCGGCAGCACAAGGGGATCCTAAACTTAGGTGGTTTTAATGTTCATGGTTTTTAAAAGTGTGGCTGATTGGTGTATATGCTATATGGCTGGTTGGTTCAGTTGTATTAGTAAATGTTATATTAAATAAACCAGTGGAAATGAGTCCTGAACTTCCAACATACTTGATGTGTGTGTGTGTTCTGCCTGATATAATGAATATATGAGCAATTACTGCATGTGATGTGTGCCATGTTGGTTCTTTTTTGCAGCATTGTGCCGACTCTTCGTGTTATATCAATTACTCCCTCTTGCTTTCCCAAAATTCCTCTTTCTATGACCTGACCCGAGATGTCTGGAAAAACTGGAAACAAGAAGCATTGTTTTATCATTTACCACGTTATTTGATACGTCTAATATTAATTGATGTAATTGAGATTGCTGAAGCTCACCCTAGTACTTTTGAAAAGATCCATCACTTTGTAACTCAAATTTTAATTTCTCTTCCTTAGGCAAGACTGAAAAGGATGGAAGATGCTAACAACAGGAAGATCAAGCAGGAGAAACTAAAAGCTAAGGTAATGTGAAGCAAAGAAGAAACAAATGTTGGTTAGGACTGTCAATATGTCAGATTTATAAATACATAAACATACTGTTTACTGTTCATTACTGTCTAGTCTTTCATTGGACAAAAGACCACTGTTAGGCACATTTCTTACATTTAGGCATTTATAATATGTACCCTTCATTTTGTTGTCCTTTAAGGTATCCATAATAAAAAAAAATGATGAATAGGGCTTTAGAAGTGAATGTACACTGCATGTTCAAAAAAAGTAACCATTTCAGATGGGTCAAATTATTGGGCTGCATCAAGCAAAGAAAACAACTACAGGGATTTGAAATGACTGGAACTGGGTTAAGAACCTATCAGCACATTAGTAATGTAGAACCATCAACTTTGTGATAGAAATGTGTTCAGAAGAAAAAATCATGAGTGGTTGTCAACTTGGTGAAATTGCATGGTCAAAACAGTAGAAACTATAGATATGCTTAATCTGTATAGTTTAATGTTTAATAGCTATAGTAAGAGCATCTCCATTCACAAAGTGATGAAAACTGATTGGGATTAAACAGCCGTGTGGCTATGAGAAAAATATGTGTTCCTCAGAAAAAGGCTTTCGGTTTGTTAGGGAAGCTAAAGATTGGACTTTGAAGCAATGGGAATTGACCCTATTCCAGAACGATGGGCTCATAATGTCCACTGTACAAGCCTCTGGAAATGGTGTTATGATTTGTAATTATGTGATAGTAAAATGAAGTCAGCTGATGAGCTGGGTGTGCTGAATTCAATTCAGTTTTATTTGTATAGCGCTTTTAACAATTTTCATTGTCGCAAAGCAGCTTTACACAATGAATGACCCTCAGAGTTCTCCCTCCCTGACAGAACAGGCATATTCCAGGACTCAGATTGTGAGAGTGGTTCTGAGATCATGAGGTATCGTTTTCTCACATGCCTGGCTACCACATTGTGTGCTGTAATCAAAGCTAAAGGAGACTGAATGATATCTTAGAGTTTACAACTAGTTTTTGGAAGTGTATTTTCCGCCTGTATTGCATTTTAGTTTGTAAGTTGGGAGCAGAACAAAAGGGTCCAAAAAGTGTTGGTTTACTGTCCATGTAAAGGTACACTCTTTATTGTTTGACAACGTTTCCTCATAATTGCCATATAGCCATATATTACTTTCTAGGCGCCCACAGCAAAATTTTTGTTTAGGGGGCACTCCTACCTGCTCCATTTTGCAATTTTGTAGAATTGTTTTAAATCAGCCATGTTTAACTTGTTTAAAGGTCATGCCACAGCATCTTAATCAGATTTAAGTCTGGACTTAAAACCATTTGACTTGACCATCCCAAAACCTTAATTTTGTCTTTTTTTAACCATTCAGAGGTGCATAACCATCATGAAATGATGGCTGAACATTCTCTTTCAGGATTTTCTGGCAGAGCTCAATAGTTTTGGTAGGCTGGCCACTCCTGGGAAGGTTTTTGAGATCTTTTAGCATATAGGCATATAAGGCACATCAATAATGCATCCAAACATCTCAGTTCTCCCTAAAACTCTACAACTAAATACTATTAGCAAAAGGCTTGGATATTTTTTGTTGTTGTTGTTAATTCATTAATTAATTACAATTTATTAATTAACAGACATTAAATAATAAAATCCTGAAATTGACACTTAAATATTTAAAATTGTTTATTTGATTCTTCAGCATGGTGGCTTAGTGGTGAGTCACTGTCCGATTCCCGGCTTGTCGATTCCATGCATGTGACCAGGGTTGCTTCCCTGTGTAATGCATTTTTTTGTCAGTTTCTTTGGACAGAACATGAAAGACACTGACGCATCCTAATAGCATAGTAAGCCACAAAACTACTTTCAAGACCTCATCTATTATGACAAAATAAGACTGCACCGTATCTCTGAAAACAGAGACTGGCACTCTTTCATTGCCATACAGGAAGGAAGATCTTTTGGGAAGTTTTGGGATTGGATTTTTAGTCAAGTCCTATGTCTGACCAGTTTGAGGGGAATGTTTTTTGTTTGTTAAGTGACCTGTGAATAACCTCATGCATAAGAAACCATCTAACGTGAGACACGAACAGGAGAGAAACAGATGCAGATGATGACGGACGATGATCAGACCAGTAATTAGTGATGCTGAATGCTGCATAAGTAGAATGTTAAGTAGAATGTCCTCTACACGGTATGCAGATTTCTAATGTTTCTAATCCTATTTTTAAATACTGACAATACCATAGCCATCCCAGACCAACAGCAGAAGGAGAAAATTTCGCCATGCTATTTGGTTGGTAGGAATTGCGTACTTTTCTCTGTTAGTGGCAGTGAGATTAATTACTGGTGTCATTGAGCTTATACACACAGGAGAGGATCTCTTTTTTTGGGGGTCTCGGCACTGATTTTTGGGACACTTGATTTCAGTGCTTAGTATATTTAGTTAAAAAGATGACTTGACTAAAAAACTTTCCAAAAATAAGAGCCAAACACTTTCTTCCTGCATGGCAATGACAGAAAGCCAGCCTCTATTTGTTTTTAGAGTTACTATAGAATCTTACCTTTTTTTTTTACCCTTTACCCTCCCCATTGGTAGCTGTCAAATAGTGAGGAAGATCTAGGTGATGGATGGAAATTGGTAGTTTACCAAACTAAGAACAAATGTGGGAAAAATTCTAACCCAGTGTTTTGTATGTGAACAGTCGGAGAATGCCAAAGTGTCTATGCATGGCGATCAAGCTCCATCTTCAGAAAAGAACATCTACCAGTCTGTCAACGACAGACCAAAGCAGCTGTGTTCTGAGGTGGTCTGTTCTATGAAGAGGACAGCAGGAGCCCGTAGCAAAGCTAAAGCTCTGGCTAAGGCTAAGGCTGAAGCTGAGGCACAACAGCAAGCTGCATTGGTAGCTAAGCGGCAAGCAGAGAGAAGGGCAAATGCTAAAAGGCGCTTAGAGGAGAGGAAGAGGCAGCAGAAGATCCTAGAGGAGTTGAAAAAGCCCACTGAGGACATGTGCCTCACTGACCAAATGGTGAGTGCGCATAAAACAATAATAATAATACAGTCTTATGCAAAAGTTTAGGCACCCCTTGATAATTTTGGCAGATTTTGGTGATTTTTTTAAATGAAAAGATGTTAACGCAGTCTTTCTTGGAAATGGAAAAAATGCACAATATTTTCAGCAAACATTGGTGCATAGTTACTTTTTATGTCATAAATTGAACAAAGAAGATAAAAAATAAAAACATTATTGTGGCACTGTCAAAAGTTTGGGCACCCAGCATAATCAGTACTTCCAGATGTGGCCATTAAGAATTTGCGCTGTTTCCCCGCGAAATCCCGCAATTTGCGCGCACAATGCCGCGAGATCCCACAAGCAACGTTCAGGAATTTAAATAAATGCCTTGTGCTTCACTGAATATCCGCCAGATGGCGCACTGAAGAGCTTTATCTAAAAGCCAGACCAAGTATAATGAAGAATTGTGTATAATCAGTTAGCCTAAAACAATATTGTTCCCAATGCTGAAGCAAACATGAATTTCTTTTTGTTTTCCAATAGATCTTTCATGATGAATGTATGTATATGTGCTTAATATTATTTTCATAATGTGAAATGAGATGCCCAAAATCGTTCTTTAAAATTCATAATAAAAAGTTTCTAATATAGTTTTTGTAATGTCTTAACAGGGACAAAACAATGAAAGACATGGCAATGCCACGGTTTAAATGGTCTTAAAATTAATTTCATTTCCTGATAATTTTAACTATACGAATGTCCTGATTCGGGAATATATATCTTCAACATATCTTCGTTAAAACGTAAAAATGTGTCGACATTGAGCACCATCAGAAGACATGAATATATATAAGTAAATATAAATTTCATCCATTATTTGACCCCGGCTGGAAGTAATAGCTGGAATGTGATTGTGAATTTATGAGTGAAATAAAGCTGTTCTTCGCCGTGTTAAAACCCGCATCTCATACTTTCACTTTACAAAAGGCAGCGTTTGATCAAAAGGCTGATATCGAGAAAATCCCTCTTCTCACCTTTCATGTAGGTGTGAAGTTATCACGCGGATGGGGGAGTTGGCAGAATTGAGGGGTTTACGAATTAACAAGACCGAGCAGACGTCTCTGTCTCAAATGTATTTCTTCAGCAAAACATAGAAATAAATAAATAAAATGTTTAATGGTACCAATTAAATCTGACTTTATAGTTGGAGTTGATACTTTTAGTGTAATTCACAAATTTACTGAATATATTCAGATTTTGTAAAATAACGACAACCATTGCTTTCCTAGATATTTTGTCTGCGTCACAATGAACTGAAGCTCAACACGTCTTCTTTCCTTGTTATAATCTGTAATATTTAAGGTGAAATATATTTAGCGTATAAAGCACTATTCGGACGGGACTAATTTTATTGGGAGACGTTTGAGTTAGAATTTTTTTCAGCCGACGTCTGTCATTTCATGTATGGCTTCGGACGGGACGAATATCTCCGTGTTTATTACGGAGGTGGGCGTGTCTGTGTTTTTCATGTGGGCGTTGCGCAAAACGACGTGTTGAGGATGAGGATTTCTATTGGAGCGTAGAAAGCAGAAACTTGAATACCGGCGCGCTAGAGATTGTACGGTAGTTCACGTTGACCAAAACACACAAGAAAATGCGTTTTCGGGAAAAAAAACATTTTCGGCAAACACAGACATTCGCATTCGGACGGGATTAGATTTCCCAGAGGACCGCCGAGTTTGCTGAAAAACAGAAGGTCATTTGCTCTGGAATTTTTACAGAGGTCGTGTGAGAAAAAGACAGACATGGCAGATTGGGATGGGATTAAAATCACAAAGTACCTCTGTGAAACGGAAATTTGCGTGCGTGCGTGCGTGCGCGCGCAGAGTTTGTATGTGTCTGTGCGCGCGTCTCCTACTGTAGGTCAGTTAATTTTTTTGCTGTTTGTGTCCAGCATTGAATAATTATTTCATCCATTCCTGGAATGTGGTTGTGAATTTATGACTGAAATAAAGATGTCCATCGGCGTGCGTAAACGCTAATTTGTGCGTAAACTTTCACTTTACAAAAGGCGGCGTTTTGATCAAAAGGCTGATAAATGCGTGCGATCAATTATAATACAGATGAAAAAATTACAATTGATATTTAAGCATATATGCGAAATACGTTTCACTTATTATTTCACAATATTACAGATTAAAACAAGGAAAGAAGACGTGCTGAGCTCCAGTACATTGTGCTGACGAAATACATTTTATGCAGAGACGTCTACTCGGTCTTGTTAATTTGTTTTAAACCCCTCAATTCTGCCAGTTCCTCCATCAGCGAAACCGGTTTGATAACTTCACACCTATTGTGAATAAAAGATGAGAAGACCCCAGAAACTGGTTGCGCTGTTGGCAAATACTGGTGGGGGGTAGACCGGGGGTAGACCGGGGGTAGACGGGGGGGGGGCGTTAACAAGACATAGCGGACATCTTTTTATTTCTCAAGAAAAACATAAAATATATATAAAAAATATATATATCAAAATGTTTAATGATAGAAATTAAATCAGACTTCATAGCTGGATTTTATACTTTTTGATTTTGATACGTTTCTTTTTATTTACTGTATGAACAGTTGTATTATGCTTTGTTTGGAGAATAAAGAAACCTGGTAGATTGTTTTGAAAGTCTTGGGCAGTGGAGGACTGGCCATCTGGAGCAGTGTGATTAAAGTACCTGAAAGAACCCAGAATTTTGACCCAGCATAAACAACCCAACGATGTGTTTACGGAAACCCAGTATTTTTTAGATTGTACTACTTATAATAACGAATGGAGAAAGTGCAGTCAAAGCCCAGGGATTGGCGTTGTATTCAGCGAGTAGCATATATTTTTGTGTTTGTTGCATTTCTGGAGAGTATGTCTGCAGTTTTATCGATAACTCTGCTCATATCTGCGCACGCGTTTATCAGCCTTTTGATCAAAAAGCATGCATGCGTAACTCACTTTCACTTTGCAGAAGGCAGTGTTTATTGATTAGTGTATATTTAAAGCGCGTATACACAATAAAGCAATTGTTTTAGGCTAACTTATCATACACTTTTGTATTCTTTGTTGCACTTCGTCTTTTTGCACACGCACTGGTGCGTTACAACAACAATAATAAAATGATTGTAAATTCACAGCATTACTACTAGTACTACTACTGGGGCAGTGGTGGCTCAGAGGCATTGAGTTCCTGACCGGAAGACTGCCGGTTCGATTCCCAGCTCAGCCAGGTTGTCATTGTCACTGTTGTGCCCTTGAGCAAGCCCCTTAACCCTATCTGCTCCAGGGGAGCTGTGTCATGGCTGACCCTGCTCTCTGACCCCAATTACACTTGGATATGTGAAGAATGTATATGTGACAAATAAAGGCTTTACTTACTTTACTTTACTTTACTACTCTACTCTACTACTTACTTGTACTTTATTACATATAATAATAACGGAGAAAGTGCAGTCAAAGAAAAATCATCATTGAAGGAGAGAAGAAAATGAAGAATAAATACATATCAGTATTTACAGTTTGAGCTCAACACGTTTATGAGCTCTTTTGCCTGCTGTCACCGGGCGCATAAGAGAGATTAACACATTTTCGGCTTCAATAGACACATAATAGCTCAGATTGAAACATGACTGCCCCCTACAGGTAATGAATGCCATTTTCACAGCTTCCTGCACGTTGCCGCCGCGTTCTATAATATTCTTTGGTTGTCTCGCATGCACAGCTCTTTTAAGATCTAACCACAACTTTTCAATGATGTTTGATGATGGCCATTTCAAAACCTTCAGCTTGTGTTTCTGGAGGTTTTCCATAGTGGATTTCGAGATGTTTAGGATCAGTGTCCTGTTGTAGAAGCCATCTTCTTTTCAGGTTCAGCTTTTTTACAGGTGGTGTGATGTTTGCTTCCAGAATTTGCTGGTATTTATTGGAATACATTTTTCCCTTCACCCATGCCATGTTTTCTGTGCCACCGGCTGCAACACAACCCCAAAGCATGATAGATCCGCCCCCATGCTTAATAGTTGGCAAGGTGTTCTTTTCATGTTCCCTTTTTTTTTTTTTCAAAAATGCCTTTGCTGATTGTGACCAAAGTGTTCTATTTTAACTTCATCAGTCCACAGCTCTTGTTTCTAAAACGCATCAGGCTTCTGTAGATGTTCTGGTGCAGACTTCTGACGTTGGAGTTTTATGATTGGGACGCAGATACGGTTTTCTTCTGCTGACTATTCCATCGCTGCACAGTGGAACGGTGCACCACCACTCCTGAGTGCGCTAAATCTTCCTGCAAATTTTTTGCAGTCAAATGGGGGTTTTGATTTGTCTTTCTGACCAGCATGCGAGCAGTTCTCTCAGTGTTTTCTTGGTCTTCCAGATCTCATCTTGACCTCCACACTTGCCCTGAACTGCCATCTCTTAATTACATTTCTCATGGTGGAAACTGCATGCTGACAACACTTTGCTATCTTCTTGTAGCCTTCTCCTACATTCTGGGTATCAATAACTTTCATTTTCAGAGTCTTACGCAGCTGCTTAGAGGAACCCATGGTTGTTGAGTGTCCGCAAGTGTGTGCCAAATTATTTTTTAGAGTCGAAGTATTTGTTAAGCTTTGAAATTGCCATTTATTTATTTATTGACAGCTGTTGCCATACATCAGATCTAACGAGCTGAGTGAAAAAGAAACCTGAGACTCTGGAACTCTTAAAGTGCCCAAACTTTTGCACAGTGCCATTATAGTGTTTTTTGTTGTTGTTGTTTTTAATTTATGGCATAAGAAGTAACTATGCATCAATGTTTGATGAAACTATTGTGCATTTTTTTCCATTTCCATGAGAGGCTGTGTCAACATCTTTTCAATTAAAAAAAATCAAGGGGTGCCTAAACAGTTGCATAAGACTGTACCAATAATAATTATTTCTTATTATTAATAGTAGTAGCTATTGTTATCATTTTCAAAGTACAAAAACGTTGGTATTGGATAATGCCATATTAATGCCAAAGAATTATTCGCCATATTGCCCTGAATTTTGCACATGCCCCATGAAACTTGTATCAAATCGTGAGAGCAAAAGAACAAATGTACCTCCCATACCCCCATCCTCGGGGAAAAAAACAAAACATAATTTTCATGTTATGCAGATCTTTTTGGTCGTCTTGGTGAACCAGTTTGTTTCCTTCAAGCTCGCTTGATTTTGGTCTGATCAGAAAAAGAGAAGGTGCAAATGATATAGATTAAAACTATATACGTCCCTTCAAAAATAGCCTTGAATTCAATGTAAAAATCACTCTATAGACTTTTAATAGAGTTTGTAAAGTGAGAACAAACTGAAAAAAAAACAACAACTGCCATCTTGTGCTCAATTAAGAAGTGAGTAGTTAAATAATTCATTAAGAAATACATGCAAAAAGCTTAAGATCCCACAAGAACCAGCTCTCTGCTAACCACAGTATTTTAGATAGAAGTAAAAGGATGAAAGCAGCCAAACCCCTCCTCCCCACTGGAAATGATTCACTATTACTTTACTTAGGAATCCAACTGACCAGAAAATTGCCCTCAAGTTTATCACACATCCATAAGAAATGCACCACCCTGAAGTGACAAGTGCACTGTTTTCAAGGACAGTGGTTCGGTTTGCCACCTGTGACTTCTAGCTCTCATGGTTTTGGAGACATGTCATGTCGGAGAGCTTGAAAAACTATGTCAGTAACAGTTGTGTAGAGCACAAATAATTCACACATACACACACACACTAATATTTCAAGAAAATGGTCAAATCTCAGGCACCCAATCGCCTACAAATTTTCACAATTTTGCCCACATTTTCTCCAGGCATTGTAGCTGCTTATTATAATATTATATGTCTGTAATATAATATCATGGTTCTAGTCAAAGTTTATGTGCAACATCAGTATATTTTTGTTCTTGTTTTTAAATTTTATGAAATTATATTATAACCTAATTTGTGACTTGCTAATCAATTCTATTTTATGGTCTGTTGTCAAACAAGCCTCTTCCAGAATTGACTCGCATCCCAGGACTGGTTTTGTCAGGTGTTGTCTTCTCCCACTGTATCACAGTGGTAGAATTCCTGCACAGCTATGGGAAGGTGTTGGGTCTTCAGGTGCCTAAGGATATCCCAAACTTGACCACCCTGCAGGAAGGTCTACTTGGACTAGGCAAAAGCCAGAGTGAACTTCTTGACCTGCTAATAAATTTGGTCAGTGCTGTGTTGCAAGATCCTGGTTTGCCATCATACTACCAGGTGTGTTGTTATCGTATACTATAAGGTACTGTATTTGTTGAAATGTATTAAGCTTTACTGCTGTTGCTTTTTTCCCTTTCAGTATTATGTTGTAACAACGTCGTAATAACATCTGATATTGTTTTGGTTTTCTGAATACGTTGGAGAACTAATGAGGACCATTTAAACTTTGAACCTGAACTTTTCAAAATGTTTGGCTACTCTCTTAACATATGAACACAACTACCTCAATAAGAAAATAACTATTTTCTACACTGGAAGTTTCACTCATGCATGATAAGCTCATTTTAGTGCATGTGAGTTGTCTCACACTGGTAAGATCCAGTGTGCCATTCTAGTCCTTACCCCTCTGACTTATGTTATCCTCAAGCTGTATACCTCATACAAACCATACCTCCACTTACTATGATGCCTTTGTAATACGTTTACCAGTAAGGTTTTTTTTTCTTAAGGCTATACAGCCTTAAAAAAAAAAGGCATAGACTCCTTGAATTATATATGCATTACATTACATTTACATCTAGGCATTTGGCAGACGCTCTTATCCAGAGCGACTTACATTTTTTATCTCATTATACATCTGAGCAGTTGAGGTTAAGGGCCTTGCTCAAGGGCCCAACAGGGACAACTTGGTGGAGGTGGGATTTGAACCTGGGACAAACCGAACCGTAGTCCAATGCCTTAACCACTAAGCTACCCCTGACCCCTGACCCCTGACCGCATTGTGCATGTGGAAAAGCTCTTACTTTCACTATTAAACATCGTTTTATTTTTATTTAATTTTTTATTTTTTAACAATTTCGACAAACATTTAAGTCATCTCCAATCATGTTCATAAAAAAAAATTCTGACAACATTTTGTCCTGAGAGATTGTATTTCATCACTATCCTTTCAGGTTTCAATGTTGCACAGATCAGAAACTTAATCACGCTAATCACCATTATCCAAGGGAAGGTTTTTACATACACTGATACCTGAAGCATACAAATTTAATCTAGTCCGGAAGAGAGTTTTTAAGGTGAAATCTCACATTGTGAAACACATTTTTACATACAGATGGTAATGAAGCGGTATAATGGTTTTACCGCTGCGCCTCACAAGAGTATTTGGGTTTGAGCGTTTGCTAGCTTTTACCACTGAGTGCCGCTATATATAAATATGGACTGATGCCTTAGTTCGTTCTCTCAAGGATTAATGAGCCACAGCTCCGTTCGAGCTGCATGCAGTACTAAAATTACAGTACAAATTCAGAATTAAAATTAAATTTTATCTTATTAGCATAGAACTCAATGCCACACAGAGTTCTAGCAGCAGACACATCTCTAGAACAACTGTTAAGAGGAGACTGTGTGAATCAGGACTTCATGTAGAAGATCTGCTAGGAAACCACTGCTAAGGACAGACAACAAGAAGAAGAGACGCGTTTGGGCTAAAGAACACAAGAAAGAACACAAGAAAGAACACAAGAAAGAACACAATAAAGAACACCCTTTGAATGAGAAGTGTCCAAACTTTTGGTCTGTACTGTACAACCCAATTTCTGTAATTTTTATGTTTTCTTAGCTTGATGCAGGCCAATAATTTGACCCTTCTAAAATTGATCACCACAGTTGAAGTGTTGTACTTTGTTTTAATTTTTATCTGCAGAGGAAATTCAGTATTTCTTTCTTGTGTTTTTATTAAATATTTCCAGCAAATTCTGGCCAAGAACATGACTGAAGTTTTAATAATAATTTAAGCTGAAAATAGGACTGAAAAATATTTTTTCTTGAGATCAGCTTTTACTTGAGTTGTATATATTGACTTTATGAGCTTGATGAAGTGCATTAACCGTATTTTTTTTTATTTTATTTTTTTTTTAAACTTTTTTTAGTCAGTGAAGATCCTAGGTGAAAAGCTGGTGGATCTGGAACTGCATCACAGCACAGTGTCTGAGGTGCTTCGCATCTTTCTGGAATCTCATGGCTTTGACAGGGACATTTGCAATAGTCTCAGAACTAAAAGCTTCCAAACCCTGAACCCTGAAGTTAAGGCCTCTATCTTGGCCTTCCTGGTGGAGGAGCTCAATGCCAGCAAAACTGTCATGAAGTAAGTGTTTGTTGGAATGGAAAGGCCAATTTAGTTTTTTGATACACTGAAGGCATTTGGATTTCATATCGGATGATAGAATTTTAGCTTTCATTTACTGATTTACATAAAGGCATGTAAAGTGAATTTGAGGGTGTGTGGGCGAAATTTTGAACATGCATGAGAAAATTTGAGTATGCGAAACCTTACGATTTTGGCACAAGATAAGATATCCTGGGAATTTCGCACTGAACATACTCTAGATTTGACCCAGAATTGTCTTCAATTGAAATGTTTTTTGGTTTTGTTCTGTAGGTGATATCTTGTTGTCAGTGGAAAATTACAAGATTGATTTGTGTTGGCAGATGGCATGCAGTAAGCTACAAAGCGGAGAAACATCTCAGCGTTCACAGAACAGTAAACATTTAGGCATTTATTTGGCAGACGCTCTTATCCAGAGCAACTTTTAAAAAGTGCTTTAAAGTTTGCATCACTGGATAGATACTTACACCGGTTACTAGGTTAATAACTACAGATCTGGCCATTAAGAATGCGCGCTTGTTCTCGCAAGATCCCGCAATTTGGCGCGCGACATGCTGCGAGATCCCTTAAGCAACATTCGGGTATTTAAATAAATGTGCTGTGCTTCACTGAATATCCGCCAGACGGCGCATGGAAGGACTTTATCTAAAAGCCAGACAAGTACAACAAAGAATTGTGTATAATTATTTAGCCTAAAACAATATTGTTTCCAATGCTGAAGCAAACATGAATTTTATTTTGTTTTACAATAATAATATTTTATGATTAATCTGCATATATGAGCTTTATATTATGTTCATAATGATGAAAAGAGATGCCCTAAATTATGAGGCGCTGTATAGGATTTAAAATCAAACTGCATACACATATATGAAACAGTCACACATCTATATATACTACTAACTGCTCACACAACTACATATGAAATGCGCGCACACATTTGACCACGGCTGGAAATAATAGCTGGAATGTGATTGTGGATTTATGACTGATATAAAGCTGTTCATCGGCGTGTGTGAACCCACGGCTCGTACTATTACTTTACAAAAGATGCAGACATAGTCCTCCAGAAAGTCATTGTCTCTTGCAATAATGCAGATCAAACAGACTACACCAGACCATAAATAAAAAGGAATATTTAAACATATACACAAAATGTATTTCACTTAAATATTACAGACTAAAACAAGGAAAGTAGACGTGCGGTCCAAGAAGGAAACGGGTTTCGTTATTTTACAAAATGTGAATATATTCAGTAAATGTATGAATTACACTCAAAGTATCAAATCCAACTATGAAGTCTGATTTAATTGATATCATTAAACATTTTATTTGTTTCTATTTATGTTTATGGTTTGCCGGTGAAATACATTTTAGACAGAGACGTCTGCTCGGCTTGTTCATTCTTTTTAAACTCCTCAATTCTGCCAATTCCCCCATCAACCGGATTGATAAATTCACACCTATCATGAATGAAAGGTGAGAAGAGGGATTACAGTAACTGGGGGTCTGCATGTGTTCACCTCGGAGCGCGCAGTCTCGTTGTATTCAACAGATAAACTCAAACAAAAACAAAATCATGTAATATATATTTAGCGTATTTGCCTAAATATTCCTTTTTAAGGACAGGTGTATTACGAAGTAAAGACCTGTTGTTCAGTTAGTGTTAACTATGCGAATGTCCGGATTCGTGAATATGACAAAATATTTTCGTTAAAACGTAAAAATGTGTCGACATGAATGAACAAAAAAAAATCAATATATTTTTGTAAATATTCTTATATGCACACGAAGTGCTTCAGGCTTTTTATAATAATAAACATGAGGTTTTCTTGCTGTTTGTGTCCAGCATTTCATCCATTATTTGACCATAGCTGGAAATAATAGCCGGAATGTGGATTTTACGTGAATTTATGACTGAAATAAAGCTGTTCATCGGCGTGCGTGAACCCCGAATTGTCCGTAAACTTTCACTTTACAAAAGGCAGCGTTTTGATCAAAAGGCTGATAAACCCGTTCGATTTATCGATAAAAATGGCAGAAAGTCATCGTGTCTCGCAATAATGCAGATCAAACACAATACACATGTCCATAAATAATAAAAAAATCACAATATTACAGATTAAAGCAAGGAAAGAAGACGTGCTGAGCTCCAGTACATTGTGATGGTGAAATACATTTTATGCAGAGACGTCTGCTCGGTCTTGTTAATTCTTTTTAAACCCCTCAATTCTGCCAGTTCCCCCATCAGTGAAACCGGTTTGATAACTTCACACCTATTGTGAATGAAAGGTGAGAAGAGRSATTACAGTWACTGGGGKTCTGCATGTGTTCACCTCGGAGCGCGCTGTCGCGTTGTATTCAGCGAAAAGACTAAAACAAAAACAAAATCATGTTTGCTTCAGCATTGGAGACAATATTGTTTTAGGCCAACTTTTATTAAAAATTATACACTTTCGTAATCTTTGTTGTACTTCGTCTTTTTGCACATGCGTGTGCATCTTTAAATTCGAACAGAAAATAATGCTGGGTTGGCAGGGAGGTTATTTTTTCAAGTAATTTAAACGGCTGAATGAAGTTAAATATACACAATAAATGAATAATTGCGTTTGCTTTACATTTGAGCACTCACGTGTAAATGGCTCTTTCAATGTATATACTCCCATATCATATGTGTGTCTAATACGGTTTTATTCATATTTTACATTACATGACGTTTGTAATTTACTTGCAATTGTACTTTTAAAATATAACCTACGTATCTACAGTATAARCAKATTTAAYTACTTCAGCWGTGAATGAKAAATTTGGTCTGGCTTTTAGATAAAGTCCTTATTTGATATAGTTTTATTATGTAATTAATTCTCTTATTATAAATACAATTCTTATTCTCTATATTCCTGTCGAATAAAGTCCTTCAGAGCAAGTACTGTGTCAGAAGATTCTGCTCAATCTCTTCTCACCTTTCATTCACGATGTGTGTGAATTTATCAAACTGGGTCGCTGTTGGCAAATACTGTAGGGGTTTTAGATGAATTAACTAGACAGTGTGTACGTCTCAGCATAAATTTTATTTCCCCAGCAATTGAAATCAGACTTCATAGTTGGAGTTGATACTTTGAGTGTAATTCTGTATATCCTGTATATTAACTTGATAACTAAATCAAGTTGATAAGTACTTGATAAGTGAAATCCCACACATTTCACACACACACACATACATATATATTGGGCTTTTAAATAAAAATCCAACATTTTAACACATTAAGAATATTCGTGTTTAATTAAATTATTAAATCCTCGTGTTCCAGTGTTTATGCAGTAATYTGGTCATGTTCACCCMWKGGGTGACRMTATAATGATTCATTATTTATTATTATGCTTACTTACTCAGAGAGATTCAGTTTGATGCAGATTGGTACATGACCAAATGGTAACTTTACTACCATTTAAAACTAATTATAATAATAAGTGGTGCAGAAGTGTATAATAAACCGAAAAGATAAACACAAAAAAAGACGGACAGCTATTTATTTAATTTTCATTTTAAATATTTATCAACAACATCCATCCATCAATGCAGTATGTCTGCATTTTAATCGATAAATCRCATGYGTTTATCACCTTTTGATCAAAACGCTGCCYTTTGTAAAGTGAAACTGCKAGMCGYGRGTTTGAAATGAATTGTAGATTAATTTTAAAGCACGATTTAGGGCATCTCATTTCATTATTATAAACATCATTTATGAATTACACTCGAACGGGCGGTAGAGCTCTGATTAGACTGCGTACATTAGGCTCAACATATCGGAGCCCAAGCCTCATTAAAATAAAAAATTAATTAACAAATATTGTAAGTAAGCAACAGTAGCACAAGTTTAGAAAAAATATTTAGACGAATATTTTTTAAGGTGTGCCAGCTGTCACTATTCTTATATTGCTCTTTGTCAGGGTAAATCGTTCAGTGACAACCCCGCAAAAGTCCATGTACTGTAAATAGGTAGTCTGAGAATTTATTTACCATAAGCTTTGTTGTATTGCTTTTACACAACCTATGATTTCATCTATGCTATTTTATAAATGGAATATTGTTTATGTTACACTCTAAAAACTGTTGGGTTAAATGTTAAAGTGCTGGGTTATTTTATCTATTTATTATTATTTAGTAGATTGCCTGTTAGAAATAGGCCAAGTGAAATTAATCCGCTGTTATAACTACTGCAGAGAGACAGTTAATCAGCGGTAATTTTCACTACTACTACTAATGATAATAATACTGAAGGAGAAAGCGCAGTCAAAGAAGAATCATCATTGAGAAGAAAGTGAAGAATAAATACATATCAGTATTTAAAGTTTGAGCTCGACACGTTTATGAGCTCTGTCGCTTGTTATCAATGGGCGCATAGGTTAGGGTTAGAGAGAGAACGCATTTTTGGCTTCAGTAAACTCACAATACTTTCAGATTGAAACACGACTGCCCCCTACAGGTAATGATCGGTACTTTCACAGCTTCCCGCGAGCTGCCGCGGAAGCGTGCGAGATCCCTTTTCAAGAAACGTGCGTTCTTAATAGCCAGATCTGTAAGTGCCATTAGTCAAACTCAACTGGGAAGAGGTTTTTTTTGTTGTTGTTTGGCGGGGGGCCCGATTAGTCCAAGTATTGGAGAAACGGATACGTCTTGAAACGGATACGTCTTGAATTTTAAAGATCGTCAAAGTCTCTGCTGTACGAACATCTAGAGGAAGTTTGTTCCACCACCTAGGTGCCAGAACAGAAAAGAATCTGGATGAATACGACGAGAGTGGGACAAGGCGACCAGTGTTGGGGTATTAGAGGGTACATGGTGTAGTGCGTAGTGTGATTAGAGCAGAGAGGTAAGAGGTAAGCTACAGGAAACCAGTGCAGGAAGTAGAAAAGTGGGGTGGTGTGTGAGAACTTGAGAAAATGAGACATGCTGCAGCATTTTGAATCAGTTGCAGACGTCGAATCGTGGACAGAGGCAGATCTACCAGGAGTGATTTGCAGTAGTCTACTGAACAAGCACCTGAGTAGCCTGTGAAAGAAATGGGCGGATTCTTCTGATATTGTAAAGAAGAAATCTCCAAGTAAGTTTAGCTAGGTGTGGGGAAAATGACTGATGATTGTCCACGGTTACCCCAAGATTGCGGGCGGTGGCTGAAGGAGTGATTTGATTGTTGTCCAGGCATATCACAAGGTCTTGACCTGGATATGAGTCACCAGGGATGAACAGCAGTTCGGTTTTACTCAGATTGAGCTTCAGCTGATAAGATGCCATCCAGGATGAGATGTCCGCCAGACATGCTGAGATCAGGGTAGAAACCTGGGTGTCGAATGGAGGAAAGGAGAAAATAAGTTGGGTGCCCTCTGCATAACGATGGTATGAAAATCCATGCGATGATACGACTTAACCAGGTATAGTGGGAGGACAGGAGAGGACCAAGTACTGAGCCCTGCGGGACACCAGTAGAGAGTCTGCGTGGGGCAGATGTGGATTCCCTCCATGTCACCTCATATGACCTATCTTCTAGGTAAGAAGCAAACCGTTGCCACGCTGTTCCACAGATTCCAAGGCTTGTAAGAATAGATAATAGGATCTTGTGGTGCACTGTTTAAAATGCAGCCGACAGGTCTAGCAGCAGGGAGCTTCTCAGTGACTGACAGAAGGGCAGTCTCTGTGGAATGAGCCACTTTGAATCCAGATTGTTTGGGATCATTAAGGTTGTTCTGTGAGAGATAAAGAGACATTTAGTTATAAACTGTCCTTTCAAGAACTTTGGAAATACAAGAGAGAAGCGTTACCAGGCGATAGTTGTTAACTTCTGATGGGTCAAAGCAGGATTTCTTGAGGATGGGAATAACCCTTGCCTTCTTAAAAGCAGCAAGAACATGAACAGATGATATGGAATGGTTGATGATGGTTATGGTCAAGGGAAGGAGGTCTCGTGAGATAGCCTGGAGCATTTTGGAAGGTATTGGGTCTAATGAACAGGTGATGAGGTTAGATGACGAGAGAATCTGGTGCATGGTGCATTGTCGCAAAGCAGCTTTACACAATCAAAAGAATTATATGTTTGTATGCCTTTGTACAGTCGTGGCCAAAGGTTTTGAGAATGACACACATAGTTTTCACAAAGTTTGCTGCTAAACTGCTTTTAGATCTTTGTTTCAGTTGTTTCTGTGATGTAGTGAAATATAATTACAAGCACTTCATACGTTTCAAAGGCTTTTATCAACAATTACATGACATTTATGCAGAGAGTCAGTATTTGCAGTGTTGGCGCTTCTTTTTCAGGACCTCTGCAGTTCGACTGGGCTGCTCTCAATCAACTTCTGGCCCAAATCCTGACTGATAGCAACCCATTCTTTCAT